>OY992894.1:30531772-30584272 GCA_963921405.1 Cepaea hortensis | reverse complement strand
CTGTAATCTAGAGAATTCTTGTCCCCACACCAAAAGATCCTGCCGACCTACATCCCGACAGTCCGTCTACCACATCAAAGGATGGCTGCCGCCACCAGATGTATGGCGCGATAGTCTTCCCTCGATCAACCACACATTAAAGGATGCCGGCTGTTTGTAGACGTTTGGCGCAACATTCTGTCATCGATCAACCTCCAAGATTTTATGTGACATGGATATGGAAACGTGCTATGACAGTGGAAGTTTATCATCAACTAAGGTGTCTGACGATGAATATCAGGATATCAGAAAAACTACTATTCGCAAAAGAAAGCAAACAGTACAAAAGAAGAATAAATCTTGAGGTAAAAACCCTTTAACTTTACAAGCTTCTGTAGAGTCTGAAGCATCTCTAACATCATATTCAACAGTATCGACATGGCATTATGTGTCAGAAGGGGAAACAAAAGCTCAGTTTGAATTTCGTTCTCGAAGGTTTCACGTCACCCCTGTACTTTATCACCTTCAAACGCCTATGGATTTTCTCAAAGTGTTTTTTTAATGATGACGTAGTGGACTGTTTAATTCAAAACATAAATGAATATGCAGAAAAGATGTTGACGCAGAACACTAATAAAAGAAAATATTCTCGTCTGCTATCCTGGACCCCATTCACAAAGTACGAATGGCTGAAGTTTACGTCTGTCATTATTATATGGGGCTTGATAGAAGACCCTGGATCAAGTACTATTGGAGTACAACTGCATATTTCTATACTCCTTGGTATGCCACTATGTTTTCCAGGAATCGTTTTGAATATTTGTATCACACTATGTTTACCATAGGTGAACCAGACGCACTGAGTACAACTATAATTGAACTTCTTGTTGACATGATTCTGAAAAAAATCCAGTAAGCATTTTACCCATTTGAAAATGTGTCCATTGATGAAATGGTTATTGGGTGGCAGGGCAGATTTCAGCACAAACAATACAATGCAACAAAGCCTCATAAGTACCACATCAAAACATTTGGCCTTCGGGATTCTGCGACTGGCTATGTGGTAATTGAAAAACTTACTATGAAAGAAACACCGCGTACAATCTGGATTTATACACAACTGCAGTGAAAGTGTTTTCCACACTACTGCATGTTCTCGGACCTGTCCATCACATTTTTGCTGACAGAGTCTACACTTCGAAAGCTCTGATTGATTATCTGCATTCCAACAATTTCAAATATACAGGCACACTAAATATCAACCGAGTGGGCTTTCCTCCGGAGTTGAAGTGTTTGCGACTCCCGCATCAAGAGATGAAGTGGCTTCTTGAAGGAGATAGAATATTGTGTGTGGCATGGAGGGATAAACAAGTTTTTAAAAAAACATGCATTGTTAGAATGTTGATAGAATTATTTTGATTTAAATAACAACATTGATAGAATATGTCGGTGTTGCCAGAATCTGTGTTTTGTGCAGCACTCCAGCTAAACGACGCAGATAATCCTTTGTTTGCTCCTGCTGCACTAATAGACTACACTTGTGTCCCAAATTTTGCTTTGCAACCTATCACAAATAGACTGCCACATATTGTAAATAGCAATAAACAGACATGTGTATATTTTAATTTTCTATCTATTTAGAACAGTATTTTCCTGATTTTTCTAAATTTTCCGTGAAAAAGACATGCTTCATAATCTGCAGCAAAATTTCTTTTTTGGATGGTTTTAAGGAGCAATTCTGTTGTCATCGTTGAAGACAAGTGGTGTTTGTTTCATTATTCAGTAAATTATACAGGATTAGCAGCAGAGACGTATAAAACAAATGCTTGGTAAATGCAATTTTTAAAATAATGTTTACCTCTTTTTTCAAATGATTTTTCAAATTATATTATTATTTTTATTATACTTCTAACCTATGGCAATAGTAGCAATACTAACATGTTCCTTGTGCAATCCCCTTTAATTTGAAATATATTACAATATATCTGCTACAATTTTAACTATTTTCACAACATTATTGTGACACATCCTACTTCCCATTTTCTGCCATGAATTTTCTAAATTGTGTGTGAAAAAGACATGCTTCAGAATATGCAGCAAAACTTCTTTTCCGGTGGTTTTAAGGAGCAATTCTGTTTATATTGTTGCAGACAAGTGGTGTTTGTTTCATTATTCAGTAAATTAAACAGGATGATCAGCAGAGGAGTATAGAAAACACTTTGATAAGTGCAATTTGTAATACATTTTACCTCTTTATTGTCAAATAATTTTTCAAATTATATTATTATTTTTATTATATTTCTAACCTATAGCAATGGTAGCAATACATGTTCCTTGTGCAACCAAATTTAATTTGATATATAATACAATATATCTGCTACAATTTTAATAATTTTCGCAACATTAATGTGACACACCACAACTTCCCATTTTCTGCCATAAATTTCAGTTTGGTCAGCACCCAATTTTCGTTTGGCAGTCAATCAGTTAATATCAACCACAGTTTCTCAACTAGTTGTTCCTTGACATCTCCATCTGTAAAACATAGATAAGAACAAGGTACTATAACATAGTTATTGGAATGCACATTATCAATAATATCTCGTTATCTGACATGTACCTCCTGGTTAAACACTTTTATTACTATAGTCCGTTTACTTTTGTCTGTCCCAATATAAAATTCCATATCTCAGTAACCAATTGAGGGAAAATTATGAAATTTAACATATAAACTTATCATTTTGTCCACCCAACAAAGACATTTTGTTCTGGAGATAGTACAGAAGATTTCAAAGTTTATTTTATATGTGGTATATAATTTACGGGTCAGAGATGAAGTGCATATTATTAAATGTATTACATCTTCACACGGAAACATCATCGCTCAATAGTTAATTTTAACGTGATATATAAGGTAGACCTTATGACAAGAGCCTCGCATAGTGGAACGGGGAGTGATCAGAGGTGTCGTTAATAATGTGGGTGCTTTCATGAAACGTGAATATTTTTATACATCTTACATTTATCGCTGACATCTGAATGTATGAATATTGTTGAAAGGGATTGAATATGAAATTTTTTACATTTCAAAGCATCGCTATAAAATTGTACACATATTTGTGTCAAGAAGCTGATCGCAGGAAACTGTTTCATACTATTACAAATCTCGAGAAAAGAACATCGCGTGCCTTGGGTTTGAGTAAACGGTCATTTCGTCGATGGGTGCAAGGATCTGGAATGAAAACACCATGCAATAAGCAAACGGTAGGTAGAAAAGCAATTGTAGACAGCGTTGACAAGGATATCATAAGGCGAGCTATTATAAAAATGATGGATACCAAAGACACAATGACTATAAGAAAACTTAGAGTGTGGTAGAGAAAGACCAATGACATAAACCTATCCAAAACAACTTTGCGTAAAATTATAACGCCATTAGGCTTCACTTTTAGAAAGTACAAGGGGATGGGGTGGGGGTAGAAATATCATTTGCGAGCATCCGCAGTTATGAGCAATGAGAAGCAAGTACCTATGTGACACAAGGGAAATGCGCAAAAAAAATTATGACATAGTGTTTCATCTCATCTCATCATGTTCCTTTAGTACCTTGAGGTGTCGAGGTGAAGTATAAACAGCGGAAAAGTGCCAGCTTATGGGATTTATGTATCGATATTCCCATGGACTGTTATTCCCTGCGTCCATCGTTTACGTGGTCGGCCTCTTCCTCTGCTTCCCTCTGGTCTGTACTTCATTGCATGTTATGGTATACTGTTAGTTGGCAACCAAATTGTAGTAGCCTGACCATGGAAGTCATGGCAGTAAGTAAAGCAATAACATGGCTCAAGACACAGACATTCACTGGGGCTTGTTTCCTTAGCGACTCAATGAACATGATCAAGAGGATAGAGGAGGGGTCGATCCGAAGAGAATGGTTGCTGCCTCTGAAGCGGTCTCGGCTGGCAAAGATTAGTTTCATCTTCGTGCCAGGGCATGCGGGAGTACAAGGAAATGAGCGGACTGACAAGCTCGCAGGTGAGGCTACTGTGGAGGGCGGACGCGCCATGGACCAGGCTGACATTCTGAATGCTCTACGAGAAGTGAGACTTTTGCGAGAACCAAGTGATGACTGTGAATCTACAACAATGGCCAGACTGCGAGAGCAGCAAATTAAAAGAGGGGTGGCCAAACAAGAACACTACGCAGGAAGCCAAAGAAGATTGATAAACCAACACAGAACTGGCGTCGTTAGCCGTTACACGCTGCGGGATTTGCTGAGGAGGGGATCCGAGCACTTATGGACTGAATGGTTCGATGTGCAACGAGGATGATCTGTCGACAAACTAACTAACTGACTAACCAAATTGCATGGCGACACCATTTGACTTGCTGCCTTCTATAAGTGTATTTGGGTTAAATCTGAATCAATGCGCACCACACAAGTGAAAAAGAACGGCAATCAGTGGATGGAAAAATAAAGCGAAGGCTAACTACAGAATGCTGGACTCGTGTTCGTAAAAAAGCATACCGACAATAGAGATTATTATAATGAGATGAATGGTAATGTATTTAGAGATTGGCTCGAGAATACAGTGCTTCCATCCCTAGATAGAACTTCTCGTCTAATTATGGACAATGCATCATATCACAATATTGTGTCCAAGAATACAACATACCCACGGCATCGAGCTCAACGGAAACAATAAAGATATGGCTCCGAAGGGAAAACATACCATTTCCAGAAACGTATTTCAAGCTAGAATTGTTGTCCCTTGTAAAACAGACGCAAAGTAGCAAGAAATATCGAATTAACAGATTGATAGGAGAGCATGGTCATAAGTGCTTGAGACTTCCGCCGTACCATTCTCATTTAAACCCTATAGAAATTAAGTGAAGTAAAAATAAAGGACAGGTGGTAACTGACAATATTACGTTCAAATTGACTGTCGTCATGATATCCCAGTCCGAGCTATTAAATATTGATAAAAGTTACTGGTAAAAATGTTAGGACCATGTGCTGAAAGAGGAAGATAAGTATTGGGGAAAGGATGGATTGAATTTTATGCAACCGAGAGCAGTCATACACCTACTGGAATCGACACAGATTAAGGTCTGGGCAGATTGCTGACATTAATACACATTGCACCTACTACCATACGAATCTGGATACGCCTTGTCTCGTCACCCGAATCGACGTGCGTTACTGTAAAACAAGATTGTTAGTGTGAATTCAGTACATTTTCGCCAAAACATCAAAGAAATGTCGCCGCCATCCATGATTTAAGTTGTCTCTGGACTTGTCAACGACTTATTCCTTGCGTGGGTGTAAATATAAGACGGCAGGAAAATTTTCATAACGATGCAGCAGAATTTTCAAGAAACTTGAATGTGAATGAGGTTACGCAAGTGTGAACAGACTATACTATAAAAGGATATGTAGAACTTGCATGACACGTTCAACTTCCCATACGAATACACACTACTACTAATATGTATTACGGTACTACCGTGGGGCTGTGTTCAAAAGTTTGAATGTCGCTCCATTCCAGGTCGACCCAGCCTAACAAGAGATATTAAGAAATGTCTTGTGGAGTATGTTGATTCCTCTTCACTAGTGTCTAGCACCATATATCCCATGTGGTGTTGTTAGGTTAATTGTATGCCAGCTTGGGGACACTTGATGAAAATGTGAAAAATGTATCAAAGTCCAACTTACCATTTGCGACTTGCCACATGGTGATCTGTTTGCTATTGTCAGAGAGCGGTTCTACTATACGTCACAAGCTGGTAATTTTATATACGATATCTTAGGACGTGGAATCATGGCACAGCAGACACTATGTATTGTCAGGTCATGTCTGAACTTGATACAAGCACACGCTAAGGTCGTGGCCTGTTAATGCGATAAGTTCGTTCGTGGAAATATTTTGGAAATGGATCGCCACAGCCAGTGTATCAGATCTTATGAGATCGTGTCAGTCTTCAGATGCGTTTTGTTACATTCGCGCATAGACCAGTATGCAAAAGGAAATGGTGATCACACACACACACACGTGCACGCACAATCACACACACACACACACACACACACACACACACACACACACACACACACACACACACACATGTTTAATGTTTACTTCTGTACTTTTAACATTCTGAAAAGTTTAGCTTTTTAACAATTTTAACATTTGTTTTAAGACCGACTGGCGTCGGTTATTACACCTCTCCTCTCTGACTTCGAGAAGAGCGTAGTCGAACACTGTGAAGACTTGGTTAAACTCGCAAATGCTGCCTTCGATACCTCCTTATGTTGTATTGATGCCGGGATGTCCTTTGATGTTTCTCGTTGACCCTAGGACTATACGTACATAGGAAAGAGAGAGAAGGTAGATCATTTTAAACTTCGGTTGCTCTGTTGACGATGTGGCAGAATCACTACTATACATGGTGATCATCACGAGTTAGGTACCCGGGTTCGACAACCGACAGAACACCCTTTTTGTTGTTGTAGAACCTCACTGATCCACATGTCCCGGAAGTAACCTTACACATGTGACCCATGCAACGCCACATTTGACCGGATGTAACCATTACCCATGTGTCCCGGGTGTATCCTTAAGCATTTAACCGGTAGCACCGCCCCTTTAACAGGTTATAGCCAATTAAACACGTGGCCATGTGACTGGCTGTACACTGTCACACAGCCCGAGGGCGAGTCTTGTATCACTATGACATCGACAATGGTGTGATGATAGTGTTTAAGTCCCATCCACTACAGATAATAATAACTACCATTATTATAGATAATCGGCCACTTTTAATTAGATATGTAACGGATACCCCTAAGAACTTCTGACAATCGGATTCGCAAATATGCATCGAGGTTGTCGATGATAGACCTCCTATCCCCTATACTATGCCGCTGTATTTACTTTTCACTATACACATCACAAATACTTTTGTTATTTTTAACTCGTATATACTATTACTTTTAATAATTAAAGTTTACATTTTTACATATACACAAGACCAGAAGCAGTTAAGTATCCTCATTCGCAAGATTTTAAAATTATGATTCCTATTCTGAAGGATTGCTAAGACATCAAATAAGCACATCTTTGACAGTATTTAAGTTTAAGGATCTATCCTCAGATTATACTGCACCTGTACCTACCATACTACTACATTCTACATCAGTGTTGCAACATTATATTTCAGATAAGCCGGGAGACACTATACCGTACCATGTTATATGATCGCGTCGGGCACAAACTGTCATTTGTGTGAAGTTTACACATAGATTCTATATAGACCATACAGTTACAGAGAGAGAGAGAGAGAGAGAGAGAGAGAGAGAGAGAGAGAGAGAGAGAGAGATTAGTCAGACACATACTGACATCACAGCACTGTCACACAAGATCGACAACAGAGACAAACAAAGATTCACATATGCAGATAGAAAGAGGGCCATGCATCCATTCAGACATAGAGATATACAGATATATACACATATAGATAGACAGTTAGCCAGATAGACAGACAGACAGGTAGAATAACGCTCACGCACACATACATTCACGCACATAATACACACCGAGACACAAACACACAGATAATTAAAAGCCCACCCACAACCAAACCCAATGCATATATTTTGAGAACCCATAACACAGACACACAACCATGACTATGCACAATTTGTATCGCCAACTAATTATTCGAGGACAGACGAATTGTAACTGTACCCAGCTTATCTCAGGTAGAGTCATGAATACTTCATGAATACGATGGTATTTGCAAGATTCTGTCACTCTTATCGATGAGACATTCCACTTGCCTGGTCACGACCACAGTAAGACATTCGATAAGCACGTTAGTACCCCTTCTGGGCCGGCATAGTTCTGTGTTTGTACTATTTATTTTGTCACTTCAGACCATGTTGATTTCAGAGTACTTAGTCATTGTGTTGATGTGGTTGGACACCACTGCGCCTCGTTGTCCGACGTAGGGGGTTCGATCTCCGCACCAAGGGACAGAACAATCAGTTGCTCGGGCGCGTATACACGCACATACACACACGTGGTTTTTTTATATTTTCCTATATCACAGTAGACTTACATGAGTTAATTAGATAGATTTTGACCTGGATATTTTTTTAACCTAGAATTGGCCTAAATATCGTCTTTCATTAAGGCCGAATTCAATTAGGAAGACCTCTGTTGACAATTGAATATAGAAGGATTTACTAGCTGCGGCCCTTAAAACGGCCCTCATTTGGGGGTCCATTAGGACATCCTGTACTATTATTGCCTCGACTGATTTCTAACTATCGACTCGGTATATCGGCGTTCAGGCTGGGAGTTCATGTGTTCGAATCCTTGTCAAGGCATACATTTAAAAATTGGCCTGGGCTCCTAGAAAGGTCCTTTCTAAAGTGGCTACTAGAACATGTCCTGGGATTTAAAGGCGGTAAACTTCAATCTGACCACATCAACCATCCAGTGTGGAATGGTCTATAATAACACAGGGCTAGCACCATATAGTCAATACTCCGCAAAACGTGTAAAATGGCCCTTGACTTTATTTAAAATCCCATGTCATGAGAAATAAATTGGCATGTATTGATTGGCATTCATAGAAGTAAAGGAAATGCATATTTATTAGAGACACAGTGGATAATGTAAGAATTGAAAGCTATAGTGACCACTCCATGATTTGAAACTGTCACACATCAAGATGACATAGTCATCTACACTGATGGATCAGTGGTGAGAAACAGGCGTAGTGGCTGGGGTTTTATTGCAAATTCTAATGGGCGAGTCTTGAAAAAGGAGAGTCTGGCATATGAGACTACGACCTCCAGCATGAGAATGGAGGTGGAGGCAATAACAGCGGCATTCCGGTCGCTAGAGGAGACTACTGCAACACACGTTGTATTCATTACGGATTCAAAGAGTATGCTTAGCAAGGTGGAGAAAGGAATGTTTCGTGTGGAATGGCTCTCGTCGCTTCAGAGGTCACAGATCGTAAGAATTGTATGCATATTTTGCCGTGGCCATGCGGGGGTACGGGGGAATGAACAGACTGATAGGCTAGCAGGGAAAGCACCTCTTTGTGGAATTTTGCCTATGGACAAGGGGGAGGTGGTCGTGCGCTTGTGGGACCAGGTGGAGAAGGCGGAGGAACAGATTGAGAACCCATATGTGAAAAGAATGAGATTGCGGGGGATCGGCAGGGGTTCTGGAAGAATCTCAAAACTGAGAGGGAAGACCAGGAGAACTTTTAATCAGATAGTGGTGGGAACGATTGGTAGTATGACTCTTCGCTGGCTGTTGAACGAGGGAACGGAGCACGTATGGGAATGTCCTGAGTGCAGTGATGTCAGTTCTTAACTCAACTCAACTTAACTCAACTCAAGCATCTCCAAAGAATGGCTCGCACTAAAATTATAAAAACTGACAATATATTGTTCTGTCACAGTCTGTGTTAAGTACATTCAATCACGAAGGCATAAATGTATGTCATATATACCTAGATTACATAGAAACATGTTATGGTATGTGTAAATATTGGCGTAATACTTAAGCAAGTACAGTACTCTGTACACTTTCGTTAAACTGAGCAAACATATTAGTTCAGTAATCAAAAACTTTAAACCTCGCTATTTCCATAGTTTAAATTATATTTCTACATACTATTCCTAATGTTCATTGAGTTCTCGGATGATTAAGTTGTTTCCACAGTTCAAACTCCAGGTTGCGTTTATATTATACGCACGATAGCGTCTATTCATTAGAACGAGGTGACCTTCTTGAATGGACATTCAGAGGACGATTAAAGCAATAATCAAAGCGGTGTGGTAGTACTGAAGGGGAATTATTGCAGGCAGCGGACTCAACCTTACATATTATGTATAATATAATTCAGATCTCTCCAATTTACTCTTTGTATGTAGCAGTACTCAACGGGAATTATTGCAGGCAACGGGCTGACTCTAACATATTATGTGTCATGTATATTGCAGATCTCTCTAGCTTAGTCTTTGTGTGTGGCAGTTATTTTAAAAGACAAAGTATAGTCAATTATAATCCCTGTGGTTTTAATGCTGACTGTAAAGCTGTCGTTATGATATTGAGCGCCATTGTTGGTGTATGGAAAGATATTTTGTAATCAATGGATAAAAATCGGTAACCTTACCGGAGATAATAATTAGTGCCTTATGATTGAGAGATTGTATTCTATTACCTTGACCACCCGTCCATAAGCTTGGATGTGCCTACTTGTAGTATAAGTGGATGTCTGCTCTTTTTTTTTTGGAGAAAGAAACAAGCTGAGATCATGGGAACAGTTTACATTGCTTTATAATACTGTAGTATATCTAAATTATATAGTCTTTAACACTGTAAATCAACTATTTATAGCTCATATTGATGGGTTTGAAAACCCACAAACAGGTAATACATTCTACGTGTTCAAAAGGTTAAATTGCTATACACATTTTATATATATATATATATATATATATATATATATATATATATATATATATATATATATATATATATATATATATATATATAAGGCAATATAAATTAATATCTCTGGAGCTGAACCCCAATTTACCCGTGTACACCTATTACACATTAATATCTGCATGGTTTAGTGATAGTCCATCCATCCACATTTATAGTAGAGCAGTGGTTCTCAACCGGTGGGCAATATTAGGCTTCAGGACCACACAAAACGCGACTGGGAGATTAAGCGTTCTCGTGACGTTAAATTCTCCAATTATTTCAAGATCGCGTTCATACAAAAACCGATTACTTAATATTGTTTTCCCACCATAATTTACGGTTCTGTGCTTCTAGCTAACCTCACCGTTTTAAGTTGCCTTAGTTTACCGGTGATTTTATTTACGGTAACTTTCGTTTTCTTGTTTCTGTGTCTCCGTTTAATGAGGTTTAGAGTGCTCATGATGTTAAATTTCCCGATTATTTCAAGATCGCATTAAAACAGAAACCGATTACCGAGTATTGCAGTTCCCTCCGTTGTTTACGAATCTACACATATAAGCTTCTCAAATTATTCTTCTTACGGAGATAAAGAGACTGTCCTGTTAAGACGTAATTTGACTCGTAAATTTTGTTTTATATAGACGTTGCGAATTGATTTAGTATAAATAATTCACTTCAGCATCCATTTTACGCGTATTCTGTAATTTTTGATTATTTAAGTCCTAGGGGTCACCCCAAACTAAAATCATTAAGATCGAATGCTATGATGCCATAATGTGAAATTTCAATGGCGGGACATAGCTGTTTTTGGTGTCATAATCAAGCGATGATCATTTAATATTCTTATGGATTATTCAGAGCGACGAAATGATAATATATGCATATTTGCATTCAACACCCATTGTAGTATTTATGTGTAATTTTTCATCACGCTACACGGATAGGGAGGGTTATTTTTTTGTAACTTTTCATCCGACTTCACTTAGATCTACGAGCGCCGGCAGAGAGTAGACATGGCATGCAGAGTGACGACATCACAGTGTATATATCATATATATGTGGGTGTGAGTGTGTATAATAGTATATATATATATATATATATATATATATATATATATATATATATATATATATATATATGGGGGGGGGGGTATACGTATATATATTATACATGTGTGTGTGTGTTTGTGTGTGTGCGGGTGGGTGTGTGTATACATGTGTGGGTGTTCATGTCAGTTTATCAATTTCCATTAACTGTATACAACTACACTATAAAATTCATCTTTGCATGTAAAGATTATGTACAACTATGGAAGAAAATAGGATATTCAGTATTATAGGCATGTTATTTTTAATGCACCTTTTGAGACTGACAATTTTGGAAAGGTGTGTGGGGGGGGGGGGATGATAGTCTGAAAGGGGGCACGGGCCAAAAAAAGGTTGATAACCACTGTAGTAGAGGCACATTCACGCTTAAAAGCAAGTGGATCGAATTCATATCACCGGGATGTGTGTGTGTGTATATATATATATATATATATATATATATATATATATATATATGTGTGTGTGTGTGTGTGTGCGTGTGTGTGTGTGTGTGTGTGTGTGTGTGTGTGTGTGTGTGTGTGTGTGTGTGTGTGTGTTTGTTCCCCCGCGTTTCATCCTGTTTCAGGATACTGCGGTCAACATCAGCAACTTTCAGCTGTATGTTGATTCCTAGGCTAGTTTACACTCATCAGCACGCCACAACTTTATGAGTGACCGGCTCCATCTGGTATCATATCCTGGTATCATCTGGATACTTGAGAAGGGCGCGGTTGCAAATACAACTGCAAGCGTCAGGGAACTTCGGTCGGGTAGCAGGTTTAGGAATATGGAAGAGATAGGAGCTCTTCAGCAATCACCCTGAATTGTTGTACTGGGAAATACATGAGTTATTAGTCCAAGTATATAGATTACTAAGTTCCCATCCACGAAACTACAACCACCAACTTCATGTGATCCCATGACAGATTTAGTTCAGGTCTCTGTGGCTGAAGGGCTTGCGAACGCGGTTTGTGAGCCCGTATACCCGGGTTCGAAACACGGCGGTGCTGGTTTTTTCGAAAAAGGTATAGAGGCCGGTCGTTCAGAAAGCAATGGCAAACTACTGAACGTAACACGTGCCTAGTACATCAACAGCAGCTGAAAATGCTGGTGTTGACTGCAACGTCCCGTAAGGGATACGCAACAAAATTTTAATTTTTAACCCACAAGAACGGCGGGGAGGGGAACCATGTCAAGGTCTCACATAGAGTAGGTATGGACATAAAGTTAGAAGGGATTTATAAAAGGGATATAACACCAATATAGGGGAAATAAACGTAACCACTCGAATGCTCGAACAATCTCGAGCCTTCGAGAAGAATGGGTCAGTTTGCCTTCAGCTCCGTGGACACAGGTGGAACCCGCCTACAGCGTGCCAGGACCTGTTCCACGAGAAGCTCGAAGAGAGTTATACCCCGTGTCCGCTGGACACACTTCGAAGGGCAGACGGCGACTGGACACCGAGGACGAAGCAGGGTTTAGCTTAAGGGGGACTTGATAGATAGAAACCAAGTGTATTTAAGGATTGTTGATTATAAGATAGTTGATAGAGTGTTGCTGTGATGATTATGTGTATGATTGCTTTGTTATGAACTCCTGTGATATCGTAAAGAATGTAACTGGCTGCGAAACCCATTCTTCGCCAGATTACTGTGAATAAATTATATTAGAAAGTATCAGACTGGAGGTTGTTGCCTGTCTGAACCCGAGTTTCATTTTCCTAGGTCTTTAGGGCGTTGACAGACTATTTGGGGGCTCAAGCCGGTTTTGGCAATCTCAAGACGACTAAATTCTACTTCAATTTCTCGACAGCTCTTGGTTTTGCCAAGTAAAATATATTAACATTCATACACGACAAAGTCTCAAGTTTACAGCGAATATTTTCTCATCTTTTCATAAACTATCGTAGTCCCTCTAAAAAATTCTACACACTCTGTGTGTGTGTGAGACCTTATTCATATATGGCTGAGTGTTACTGTATAACACATAGGAGGTACTACTTGTTGTCTGTTAGCACTGAATGTATAGAGGCGCTCACCAAACCCAAGTCCCAACATTGTACGAACGACATTTGGCGGAGGAGCGCAATTAGGAGGGTACAAGCTATATCCTATTGTGAGGCAATGCAACCTAAAGACTAAATTTCATGGCAGAGCAAACTAGACCCTAAGCCTTGGTCGACAATTGGTCTAGGATCAAAGATCCGAAAAGTGGACAGTTAGAGAATTGCTTTGCTGATCCGGCAGCATCTGCAGCTTGTCTTGTTCCAGATCTATGGCTGTTATCTTTCCTTTGGAGTAAACTAGACATGGATCATGTCACATGGGTAACACATTGTCTCTACAATTGAGCTCAGGCATTGTAATACCTTTGCTGGACATTGTGATCACCCGCAGATTGATGTTCTGGGCAATTCTACACTCAGTAGTTTGCCATTGCTGTCTGAACGAGAAGTAAACGAAGTCCAAGTGACCAGTGTGTGCAATAAACTCACAACCCCACCCTCAGCGCACAGTAAGTTTAAGCACAAGCCCCCTAAACCACTCGGCCAAGCTGATTTCTCTCCCTTTCACATTCACACACAAACATACACACACGCACACTTATATATATATATATATATATATATATATATATATATATATATATATATATATATATATATATATATTGTCAACGTCCTAAAGACCTAGGGAAATGAAACTCGGGTTCAGACAGGCAACAAACTCCAGTCTGATACTTTCTAATATAATTTATTCACAGTAATCTGGCGAAGAATGGGTTTCGCGGCCAGTTACAATCTTTACGATATCACAGGAGTTCATAACAAAGCAATCATACACATAATCATCACAGCAACACTCTATCAACTATCTTATAATCAACAATCCTTAAATAAGGCGATGCTAACCTCAAAAATATCGATTTTTGGTCAGGTTGGCTATTTTTGGAATGGTTCATTTTTAAACACCTTAGCATGTCTTCTGTCAGATTTGGTACTTGTTTTTCTTTAAAAACTGTTATTTTAATGCAATATTCATATGTTACTGAACCCACGCTAGGTGTAGAATTGTCTAATTATTGAAAATTGCAACGAAATTGACGTTTTTTCAAGCCATAGCAACGATATGTTGCCGACGCGCGATCCGCGTGTTTCATACATCACTGTAAAGGTCATGAACTCTCCTAATTGTTCGTTAAACTTCGGGTTCGTTTAATTGAGAGCTCTTCTGTGTACGGCAGTTTCTTTCGAATCAATAATCTTCCGGAAAATTCTATATATGGAACACTTCGCTGAATGCGCAACGCTCGTTGGCGGAATCTGATCACGTTTGTTTCCAAGATGGCTGTTTTGTTGTGTTTTCGCTTGGCAACCGATCCACACGCGAATTGAAAAATGCCTTGTTCCAAGAAATTTAACATACAATCACATGCTCAACGTAAGAAATCACGAAGTCAATAACTGGCAAATGCTCGTAAGCACCAAAAAGCCTACCAGAACTTAAAAATTGCAGAAAAGTCTGAATTTGACCCTAATATAGCTTTTTTAGTATAAAAAACATGAAAATAATTTCTTTTCCCCCGTTTTCTCATTTTGCCATATTTGTTTTATTTTTTTTTCAATTTTTTTCAAAAACGGCTAGTCATATTACAATGAAACATGGCACACATATTCTTCATTGTATTATGTACATTTTGTCAAGAGCTTTTTTAAAACTAAGATTTAGTTTTTGTGCAGTAGTAAAAATAATCAAAAATATTGTCAATGAAAATGTTGAAATTTATTTTTAATTATGAAGAAAAAAATGTCCAAGGGATATCACTAAAAGCTTCTGACAGAATGTACATATTCTATTTCTGTACCCATATACAAAATATGAAGCTTGTAAATTAATAAATAACTGTTTTAGATCACATTTAATAAATCCAATATGGCCGCTGTTTATCTTGGTTTCCATGGCAACCGTTACATACAAAGTCAATTTGTTAGTATTTTATCAATCATCAGCCTTCAGAATCAAATCCTATAACATAACAGAACATAGAAATTAAATATTATAGAATTTGATTTTTTAGGGTTAGCATCGCCTAAATACACTTGGTTTCTATCTATCAAGTCCCCCTTAAGCTAAACCCTGCTTCGTCCTCGGTGTCCAGTCGCCGTCTGCCCTTCAAAGTGTGTCCAGCGGACACGGGGTGTAACTCTCTTCGAGCTTCTCGTGGAACAGGTCCTGGCACGCTGTAGGCGGGTTCCACCTGTGTCCACGGAGCTGTAGGCAAACTGACCCATTCTTCTCGAAGGCTCGAGATTGTTCGAGCATTCGAGTGGTTACGTTTATTTCCCCTATATTGGTGTTATATCCCTTTTAGAAATCCCTTCTAACTTTATGTCCATACCTACTCTATGTGAGACCTTGACAGGGTTCCCCTCCCCGCCGTTCTTGTGGGTTACTATATGGTAATTAGTCTGAACTAATTCTGTCATGGGATCACATGAAGTTGGTGGTTGTAGTTTCGTGGATGGGAACTTAATAATCTATATACTTGGACTAATAACTCATGTATTTCCCAGTACAACAATTCAGGGTGATTGCTGAAGAGCTCCTATCTCTTCCATATTCCTAAACCTGCTACCCGACCGAAGTTCCCTGATGCTTACAGTTGTATTTGCAACCGCGCCCTTCTCAAGTATCCATATGATACCAGGATAATGAACTCTGTATTAGAGAGTTTCATCAAGACAAATTGTCTTGGCTTATTTAAGAATACCTGCAATTCTTGTCCTGAATGTGTATTTTGATACACTTTTACTTCCGGATGTTTTATAGTGCCTAATATATATAATCACTTTTGTTTTCTCCCAAGTAACTACTTATGTTCTTGTTTGCCTGTTAGTGTGTCTACTCCCTCTTTACTTGCTGTAATAAAGTGTATGTTATTTACTTGTCAGTGTTTAGTTTTGTGAGTGTATGTTTTATCTAATGTGTCAAGTGTGTGCTACGTGTGTGTATGTGGTGTGTAGTATACTTCTAAGCGTCACGAGTTGGAATATCCTTTATCATGAATTACGCCATCTGTGTAACGCATGAATGGGGCATTCAAACAGTGATTCTCAGAATAATACTATTCTATTTAATACTAAACATGTATACAAAATTTAGACAAGTGTTACATTTTACAACCAAACGCAGACAAATTAAAATGAATACTTTTTGCGTACAATTTGTCCGCTCAGTATATCGCTCTCTCATTTAATTCATTTACTCTCTGATTTGTACACCTTTCATTCAACATAGTATTTGGTTAAAATATACAAATTAAGTTGAGGTAAATGTTTTCGCCCTTAGAAAAAAACCTCGGCGATACATTATATTGAAAGCGCCAAGTACTATTTGTACTGGTGGTGACAAAATGGTTTATAAGTTAAATTGGAATAGTTTTAGGAAGAAAATTTTATACATGAATGAAAATGTTTATGACATATTATGATAGAACATGAAAAATTGACATGTTCACATATTTTATGCATAAAATAATACAACAATTTAATACATATTTAACTAATCAAATTAAACTAATTAAATCCATCGACGATCCGTGTGTTGTCGTTTTTTGTCGTTGTGTTTCTCAAATGCTGTTACAGTTCATAGGTAACGCATTGGTGTCACATTTTCGTGTAGTTGTTTCGCATATGTCGTAATAGTCATAATATATCGTTGCGGTTATGTCCGATGTTCTGTTCCGTCCGTTGGTGAAGTATATCAAATTCACTCGTACGCGAAGTTCGTAATGTTCACGTAGTATCGTTATGTTCTGTGGTTGATGAAATAAATTCACCACTCTTAATCTGCACAATTCTGATTGTTTATGCTGCACTGTTAATTGCCAATGTGGCATGCTACAACTTTAGTGGTTCTATAATTTTGAGTCATTTCACGTGTAATGTTTGTGATAGATATACCTAAAGTATTGAATAGCCTATCGATATTTTTGCAGTTCTACAGTAAGTGTAGAGGTACACTGAATTTTGTGCAACAAAATAAAATATCACAGCTTATCATATGGCAACTAATCAATGTAAATAGTGTCAATCTGCTGGTGCATTGGGTAATCTTGATAAAATATCAGGAATTAAGTTATCTTTCCCTTTAATGTGATGGATTTCGAAGTCGAAATCTTGTAACAAAAGGCACCATCTTGCCAATCTGTGATTTTTTTTGGCTTGCCCTCTCTAATGACCAGCAGTGGCGAATTATCCGTGAAGACAACGAAGTGGGAGCCAAGAAGGAACTTACGTAGTCGGAGAACACAGAAAACCAAACTTAAAGCTTCCAACTCAGCTGTGGAATACCTGGTTTCCGCCGCTTTTAACTTCTGGCTTACGTACAGGATTGGGTGTTTCACGCCTTCATAATCTTGCATTAGACATCCTCCGATCGCGATAGCACTTGAATCTGTGGTTAATATAAATGGTAAATTGCTGTTTAGTAATCTGAGTATGGGTGGATTGGAAAAAGCAGGTTTCAATTTGCACATTGTATCCTCTAAACTGATACTCTCACAATTCCAAATAATATATAATTGTATGGGTATTGATGTAATAATAAGTCTAAACAACGTAAGAGTGAAACTGAATTTAGAATAGGCATATATCAGAGTTATATGGACAATTCTGCACCAATAGGAGTTAATGAACTGTATCCTGGTTTTCCCTCTTTCAATATGGCGCAATGTTGACTGATATATGAATGAGATGGTAATTATGATGGAAAATTTGTTTGTTATCCAGATAGTGGTGAAAGATAGTTTTTGAAAGATAGGTCGTGTTGTTGCAAGTTGTGTTGCTAGCAACAGTAGCAAGAGTGTCAGTAATTTGTTTCTGTTCATTCTAATGTTTGGTGAATGTGATTGTCTACTCTTGTTGGTTGAGGTGTGTGTTTCAAAGAAATTGCGGTATTTGTCTGCTAAATTGGTAGATGGTGATTTTATTTTGTTGCTAGATTCCGTAATGATGGGTTTTGACACGCATCGTTTGCTATTTTTGTTCATGCAATAAAGCGATTTGTTTGTATGCAATCGTTTCTAACTTTTATTTTGTGTGAAGTCAATTGTTTGTGTTTGTTTATTTGCATACTGTTTGTTTGCATGATTGCTGTTTGCTGATGTTATTTCTGTATCTGCATAACTTTCTGCAGGTTTATGTGTTGTTTCCGTTTTTGTTTTATGTGTCATTGATCGATGATAAATTTGCGATGAACACATGTGATGACACTTGTTTGTTAATAATACTTCTTTGTCACTAGTAGTGTCCCTTGAATATCCTTGTATTTCTTGGTTATGTCTCTTGAAATTAATCACGTAACTGTTTCTTGTTTCCAGAGAAACAAATTGTTTCGACTCATAGAGTTAGAAATTATGAGTTCTCTCAGTTGTTGGTTTGGTAACTGCGTTTTTGTCTTCACGCGCAACTGTCTGTAATGTGAAGTTTTCTTCCTTGTCTGGTGTAGTAGTGTCGTTAAGAAGTACTGTCGATTCTGTGCTTCTGTCATTGTTGTTCATGGCATAATATTGTTTCGGTTGGGAATAATTTGACAGAGTGGAGTCGGTTTGTAATGACTCGTCAGGCTGTTCGTCGTGGTTAAGAAGAGTTGTTGCTATTGTGTCGTTGACTTCATCGTTTTTGTTGTCAGGATAATGTGTCGCTAAAGTAGAATTGTCATTGTTGTTCTTGTCAGTGTCGTTTTTGTTGGTCTGGTCAGTGTCCCCTGTTCTATCTGTCTGGTTGTTCATGTGGATTATCTGAGTCGTTTGTTGAGTTACTATGTTAGCGTGTTCTGTCTGTTGTTGCACATTTACGGGTTCACATTTTTGTTCTTTGCTGGCATCCTCAATTCGAGGTTTTATGCTGGTGGTGTAATTGAAAGATTCCACCACCCCTCTGGTGTGCACCTCTGTGAATTCGTTTGGAATTCCGTCATTGGTGGTCTCCCTTGTGTTTTTGGCAGTTGGAGACATACAATTGTGTTCTTTTATTCTGGGATCACTGCTTGATGTTTGAATGCAGTTTTTTCGTTCCCATTCTTTGATATCTTCTTCAGAACAGGATTTTATGTTGGGAAGATGCCCGAGAATAATGTCCGCGCACGGGTTTTCTAATACCGCGCACAGCACTTGTCCTGACACAAAAGGTGTTTGAATTTCTACCAGTGCCAGTGGGTATCTTTCGATGGTACCTGCGAATGTGCGACATGTCACATAGTTGTGTGTGTAGTCTCTGTCATTAATTAAAGACTTTTTAATGCCAACTAGAGTCGCCCCGCTGTCACGCATGATTGTACAAAGTTGATTATTTACAAAACCTTTTACAAATTTTAACTTGCCTTTCAACGCTAAGGCTGCGTTGGCCATTTCGTTGGATATAGGAATTGTATGGCCACATTCAAGGGTGGTATCCAACTGGAACTTTTTACATATGTTACATGTGTTCTTGTTGTTGGTATTGATGACATCTAGGGCATTCACTGATTCATTCTCACTTTCATTCTTGATGTCACACTGATTAAGCTCTTCGATTTCTTCATCTGTAGATGAATCTATTAATGCTGCATTGGCCTGTTTCATCATCTTGCGGCCGTCGCAACGTCCGCTATAATGGCCGTACGCAGAACAAAAGAAGCACTTAAACGCTCTCTTATAGGCGTTTCTTTGGTTTCTTTGTTTTTCCACAATCATTTGGAGGTGGTGTGGGTAGGTTGGTGCTTTGTCGCATATAGCGTACTGTTCATGAGTTAAATGACAATATTGACACAGGACTGGCTTTGAGAATTTAGAGCGTTGTTTGAATTTGTTATCACTTGGTTTAGAGTATTTAGTGTTTGTGACAGCTGCTGTTTCATTCTGTCTAGTGTTTAATTGAAAAATTTCACGATTTGCTGTGAAATAAGCACTTCCTTTCTGCTCGACTTCTTGAATAGTCTTACAATCACTTTGTCTTAGAAATTTAGAGAAAGGCGTGGGTATTGTGTTCATAATCTTGTTCATTATTATCAGATCTTTTAGTTTATCATAGCTGTTGTTTGTCTTCGCTGAGGTAATCCATTTAGTGCAAATATCTTGGACTGTAGACAAGTAGTCTATGAACGTTTGGTTTGGTGATGGTGACAATTTTGAAAACTGCAAATTGATAACCTGCTGTGTCTAGTGACAAATGTTGGTTCTCCGGTTCTTTCGCTGGAGAACAATTTACATGCACACAACTTTTCGCGGAACAATCTGTCGTTGGAATGAAAAAGATTAGTATTTTGTCACAGTTATTGTCCAGTCATGTCAATGTTAATATATATATATATATATATATATATATATATATATATATATATATATATATATATAATATATGCATGGTTTATCAGTAACTTTTCTAGAGGGACTACGATAGTTTATGAAATGATGAGAAGATATTCGCTGTAAACTTGAGACTTTGTCGTGTATGAATGTTAATATATTTTACTTGGCAAAACCAAGAGCTGTCGAGAAATTGAAGTAGAATTTAGTCGTCTTGAGATTGCCAAAACCGGCTTGAGCCCCCAAATAGCCTGTCAACGTCCTAAAGACCTGGGGAAATGAAACTCGGGTTCAGACAGGCAACAAACTCTCTCTGTCTGTGTGTGTGTGTGTGTGCGTGTGTGCGTGTGTGTGTGTGTGTGTGTGTGTGTGTGTGTGTGTGTGTGTGTGTGTGTGTGTGTGTGTGTGTGTGTGTGTGTGTGTGTGTGTGTGTGTGTGTGTGTGTGTGTGCCGCCATCCAGCTACCCTTGACAAATCCAGAAATGATGCAATTGTTTTTGTGACATGAAATGAAAGAACACTCACGCAAGTTGGTAATCTGGAAAATGTCAAGAGGGAACTGAAAAGAATGAATGCTAGTCTATGCAAGACAAGACAGAATGGAGCCGGTGAAGAGTTTATTTTATTTTTAATTTTTTTTTTTTTTGCATATCCTTTACATGACATCGCTGTCAACGTCAGCATCTTTCAGCTGACTGTTGATTTCTTGGCAAGATTACGCTCAGTAGTTTGCCATTGCTTTCTGAGCGACCGGCTCACACACCCCGTAAGTTACCGACGCAGAGAGAACCGCTAACAATTCTCGCGCACGTCACGTTACTCACGAGAGTATATGGGATTACGGAGAAAGTCGTGTAGCTCCTACACCAGGGAACCGGCCGGTGAAGAGTACTCAGACGAAAATATACTAATTTACTAATCAAATTGTGTCATAAACAACAACCCTTCCACTAATATGACACGGTTGCAGAGAGTTAACTTAAGCAAACATTACGTCATTTCTACCAGTGAATATGTTACTATGTTCTTGTTTTAAAAACTAGTTGTGTGTGCTTTATGCGATGTTGCAGTCAACCCCAGCATTTATTGACTATTTGTGATTTGCTAGGCAATGTTAGTTCAGTAGTGTACCATTACATTCTGAACGGCTGACGCCTGATACAATTGAAATCAGCGCAAAGGGTTGGCTTCCACATCGCCCGCAACTAATTTAGAACCATCGACGGGGAATTGTGAAACTGTGTGTCCCACTAACCCCTAAACAACAGCGCGGTTGTTACAGGGTAAGGTTTTGATAACTGTGATAAAAGATGATAATTATACAGGTAGGTTTACCGGCCAAGCGGAGAAAAGGAAAACAACGGTGAGAGCGAATTCAAGATGGAGATATAATTTACACATGACCGCAACACAGGCACGATATTCCGCTCGTGAGAGAGAGAGAGAGAGAGAGAGAGAGAGAGAGAGAGAGAGAGAGAGAGAGAGAGAGAGAGAGAGAAGAGAGAGAGAGACGTTTCGACAGACTAGTGGCAGCGAAGTTCGCACGGGACATACCACTGGACAAATAAGGTTCTAAAGTTCTAATCCATTGTGTTTGTAAAGTCTCACTACACTTTGTATGTGGAACAATTTTGAAAAATTAAGTACATGACGTCATCAACAAATGTGCTAAAAACTTCATTATATTAGTTACAATAGTCACTGCTAAGGTCTAAGGCTGTGTTCTGGAAGCTGGAAAGTGCCAATGAAGTATTCATTATAACTTATTCAACAAATGTAAAACCTTAATGCGATGAGGAGGTAGTTTATCAGGAAATCTTGAGATAAATCGTTGTATAACCATCCGTGTGTATCGACCGCCATTTCGAAACACTTGTTCAACCCAAAAAAAAATTCTTTCTTCTGTTGATAACACCATTCTGTTTGGAGTGTAAAGAATTACTCCAGCAAACGACAGCTATTCGCTGCATATTGCTTCACGATGGACTGTGGGGCATATTTTTTGATGACGTCATGTGCTTCATTTTTTGAAAATTGTTCAACATACACAGTGTGGTGAGACTTTACAAACACCCTGTAGATAGCCTAGAAGTGCTAAGCAACCGCCAAGCAGTTTTCGTGTGAGGTTATGTATTTTAACTCCGACAGATACCTGGGGTAAGAATTCAAGTCGCACTATTTGTGAAATTGACTCCTACTTTTTCTGCCACCTGCTCCTCTGTAAGTTACCATATCTGATAAAAGATCGTAAATAGCATCATCATTATCATCATCATGTAGCATGCAAAGTTGTGTAGACTTTCATGTCTCTCTGCAGACCTCGATCGAGTAGTGTTTTGGATCAAAGCTTTTAATAATAAATCGCTATGCCATCATCTTAGGTCATCAAGCATAATTTCCCTCGGTCTGCCTCTGCCTCTTCTAGCACGGATCAGTCCAGTTCCCATGATGTTCTCCAATGCTGTCTCTTTCTTACAGTTATGTACCAGGGGACTTCACATGAAGACCTTCAATGTTTTGTTTCTTTTTCGGTGAATATATTCTGAAAACAGTGAATAACAAATGTATCATTTTTCGCTGTAGTCACCACTGCATTCAGTGCAAGTCTTCAGCCTCGATAAAGTGCTTTGGACTCCTGTATTAAAAAAAACATTCTCTTGATCGCGAGTGTAACGAATCATGCACCATCTGTTGTACCTATTTATCAGACCGAAGAGTTTTGAAACTTCCTGCTCCACCCATACACTTGCTGGACTGAGAGGCGTGCATCACCATACTGGACCTTCATTCGCTGATGAATTTCTATAGATTTTACCTCTTCACTGATCACAAAATGGATAACAGAACGCTGTTCCTCTTTGGTGCATGTCAAAAGTGGGGCGAACATTCTTAAACTATCCTTATGACGTCACCGTAATCTTCTGCACCATGTCACGTACATAACACTCTTGACACCCTTAACAACAATATTGACCGTTTACACGACAATATAATTTCTATCACACTTTAAAAGTTTTAATTTGAATCCCTCTCGTATAATGTTCTATCTTATATATTCTTTAGTCTCTTCCAGACAATTGATGTTAGTTATTCTGAAAGTCCAAGGTATTCTCAACATACGGGTAAATATGGATAAGATAAAAATGACATCTTTTAACTCTTTCAGTCCCAGAAGGCTCCACACGAAATGCCCCAAAGGATAATAACCACTATGAAAAACCAGGGCTGTATTACTTGCACAGAAGCTAGCGGTATGTTTCCTCATTCGCCCTTTTACCCCACTGGGAATTGCGCCATAACTTAATCATTATTACAAGCCAGGGTTGCTACCTCATGCAGCTGCCCATGTCCTCCCTATATTATTAATTTATGTCTCTAATTCTGTCCTCCGTGTGGTTTTGGGTCTTCCTCTATGTCGTTTCTTCTGTAGGATCTACATTTTATATCTTTCCCAATTCATACATCCTAGCTCAATGGAGAAAAATCTGCGATCCGGAATCATTGCGGCTTTCCCCGCATTGCGCCATAGCTCTGCTAGAAGAAGCTCCTTTCTTCTTGGTTGACTGAGATAAGTAGCACATTTTGTTCATCTTTTTTTCCAATGTTCTCATTTTGTTTCATCGTTCCGTTCTTCCCATTCGGTTAATATGTCTCAATGTAATCACTGTAGCGTCTTTTACTTATTTTCGCGACTATACGACATAGTGTGGAACATATTTCTTTTAAAGTTAGTTACATATCCTTCACAGGACGAGTCAGTCAACCCCAGAATTATTTGGCTGTTTGTTATTTCGAGACAAGATTACGATGAGTAGTTCGCCCTTGCTTTCTAAACGACCGGTTCTTATACCTTTGTATGGAAACCAACGCAAGGCGCTCTGATTCAAGAACTCCCGCAGCTGTGTTTCCAACGCGGTTTGCGAGATTACAAATTGCATTCTTAACCTCTTCACCACAGATCGTTAGCAATTACCTTTACTAAAATAGAGTTTCTAACAATGGTAGCCGGCAACCACACCTCAGTTTCCTTCACGTCCATTGAGGTACTTTACGCAAACTACGCACCAACAATTCCAAGCGCTGTGATGTACATTGATAAATATATTCAACCAGTTATGGTATCCGCTATTGGCGTGTTTGGAATAGTCACAAACATTCTCAGCATCTGTGTGTTTATCAAACAAGGCATTAAAGACTGTGTCAGTGTCTGTCTGATCTCGTTGTCAATCACGGATTTGTCATCTGTCATGGCGTCATTTCTGGCTGAATGCATCAAAGTAACCTATAACCTAGATTTTGATCCAATAGCAATACACCACGTGATGATTCGTACATCGGCCATGTTTTATCACAGCTCCACGTTAACTACAGCAATGCTGGCATTGGAAAGGTGTCTCTGCGTGTCATGGCCGATTAAGTTCAAGGATTTCTTTACGCTTAGGAGGTCTATTTTTGCTGTTGTCTGTCTGTACGCCTTTGTGTTGTGTACAGGAATGTCGTATTTTTGTACCTACAGACTAATTCGCAGTTATGACCTTCGTACAAACTCGACCAGAACGGTTTTAATGTTCACACAATATAGGCTGGTAGCGGAACGTTTTATGTCCATATTTGCTAATTATACAGTGGAGCCGGCTTGCCTCATTATTGTCATAATCAGTGCTTCCGTCATGACCGTTGACCTTAGGCACTCTTCAGAACTTCGTGAAAAACATAATCAGCTCACCAAGAATGACTGCTCGGGGTCAAATCAACAATTTACCAGAAACTCGCCAAACTTGGATACAAGGAGAGCAACAAAGAGAAGCACTGCGTCAAGCAGAAATAGAAGAGTTGAAAAAATTATTTTAATCTTGGCAATTCTCTGTTTTGTCTGTAACTCTCTGCGATTACTAGCTCTAGCGGTTCTATATGAATATTTAGGTGTTGAGATTGTCAAATACGAAACGTGGGTTTTGCTTCTTATTGTATATTTTCTGCAAACTACAAATGCTTCAGTTAATTTTTGTGTATACTAATGTATTCAATTCAACTTTCAGACGCACATTTGAATTTGTGTGTTGTCATGGCGATAAAACTTAGACAGCTTCTCACGTTTAACATGTTCAAAGCCAAATAAAAAGTAGGTTTGGGCCTAACAAAAATAGGTAACAGAAGATGGGAAGTAGGGCTGTGTCACAGTTATGACGTGAAAGTTGTTAATATGGCAGCAGGGATGTTGTATTATATATAACATTAAAGGGGTTGTTTAGGGAAAACTACTGTATATACGCTCATGGCAAATACGGACAGTCGCTTAATACGATTAATCATCCCATGGCAATTAATTAGTTAAACAGCTGTGCTACTAAATATCATTATGAGGGCTGAAGTGTTACATTTATACTATATTATTGTTTGGTGCAGAAACAGAGACAACAAATAAACGAAGTGAGGGCAAAATGAAGATTTTGAAATAAGGTTAGTCAGTTAGTTAGTTAGTTAGTTAGTTAGTCGCAGTTCCAACTTCACAGCAACGGGTCGTCCCCATTATCCTCCGTTCCTGTGCCAGTGAATATCACACAACACGCTCCCCACTGCCCAATGTGAAAAGTGGAAAAGACAGGAGTCTCGACAAACAACAGCCCGCACAGATACACTGTGCATAATGCCGCCACCAGAATGTCAACACACCAGTCCCCCACGAGACACCCAGTTCATCTCTGATGGAATCGGCTGTCATTTTCCTATCTGAATGTTTCCTAGATGTTCACCCACACAGTCCACGAAAATACAGTTCATCGCTGATGGCAGTGGCAGTCAAACCAGAAGCCCAGCAGCCACGCATTTCTGCATAAGGCAAAAACCGGTCAACTCTGGGACATAGTCACCTGCAATCACTCCGAACATGCAGTCACGTTCCAAAAAACCTCAGGCAGATTCAAAAGCATTTCACACGAAACTCACAGCTCACAGTGTCGCGCCACGCACTCACTCAGTAGCAGGGCGACGGAACCATCAAGCCTCCTTAGTCGCCTCTTACGACATGCGTGGTAGGCTACAGTGTTGCTATTCTTTGCTTCCCTTATTGGCCCCGGCAACACACGGGAGGAAACAAGGTTATATAGAGCTATATGAAGAATATCTTTGCATGAGACGAAAACAAGGAATTATTACAAAAACTGGAATTCACGAAAATATTACAGAGAAGTCGACGTGACCGAAAGGATTAACGCGCTTGAGGTTAAACTTCCGATGCGCTGGTGTTGGGGTACTGGATTCATTCCCTACACCGGTTAATTTGAATTTAACACTGACGTCTCGTTCAGAAAGCAATGGAGAACTACGGAACGTAAAATTGTCTAGTAAATCAATCTAGGGTTGAGGTATGTAGCAAGGCCTTGCACGGAACAGGCAACAGAGAGACTTACAACATCCGACCTTCACTAGCAGCTTTTGATGATGATGATGATGATGGTAGTGTTATGATGATGTTGATTATGATGGTGATGATAATAATGATGATGATAATGATAAACATACGTAATAAACAGCCTTACATACTAAATTTCATCTTTATTTGATGATGATGATGATGATGATGATGATGATGATGATGATGATGATGATGATGATGATGATGATGATGATGATGATGATGATGATGATGATGATGATGATGATGATGATGATGATGATGATGATGATGATGATAAACATAAGTAATAAAATACTTTACATATTTAAGATTATCTTCAATTTATTATTTTTGTGTGAGCTTGGTTGAGTTAGTGTGTGTGTGTGTGTGTGTGTGAGTGTGTCTGTGTGTGTGTGTGTGTGTGTGTGTGAGTGAGTGTGTTTGTGTAAGTGTGTGTGTGTTTGTATTTATTTGTGTGTTATTCGTTTTCGTTAATTCCAGTACTTGTATTGTTATTACTCTTTGTGATATTTTATTAATCGGCGCACTAGTGTGTGTGTGGAAGAGAGAGAGAGAGAGAGAGAGAGAGAGAGAGAGAGAGAGAGAGAGAGAGAGAGAGAGAGAGAGGTGCGTGTGTGTGTGTGTTTTTCTTTAATGCCCATTGTGGTGTCTGTGGCGTCTCCGCCTGCCTGTCATAAGTTCTGTTTTTATGTCTGACCTGTTTTGTCTTGTCGTGTCTTTCTCTTTAGTTTTTTCTCTTGTCTTATTCTATTACGAGGAGGCTTCAAGTGAAAACCTGAAGTGTTTTGGGGTAAATATATTCTGAAAAGTAAAGAACAAATGTATCATTTTTTCGATGTAGTCACCACATTCTGTTTCATTTTATCTTGTCTTGCAGAAGTTAATGTGACCAAACAGATAAGAACCCTGTCTCTTAAACTTCTTAAACTTAAAGGTCGGATTAACACTTTCACGTCTCATTCGGAAAGCATCTACTGAATGTAAAATTATCTATTAAAGAAACCTGGGGTTGATCAGCAAGATGTGGAAGATGCTGACCTAGCGATGTGCCATGCCGGTAAGCTGTGAGTGGTCATGTTTCGCCATCTTACACGATCACCAGAGTCGTTGATCAACTCTGCGTGCTTGTTCCGACCATGCCGTCTGGTGAAGCCATCCAGATATTTTCTTCTCTACCTTCCCCTTTTACTTTTCTACTCAATCTCGCCAGTTGTCACCAAACGTGACTTTCACACTTACGCAAATCCTACAGAAGATTCTCGAAATCGTAAGCGCATGTTTACATGATTCAGTCCACATTGGAAGTTATAATTTTATAAGATGGTGGCGATCTTGACGAAACGACTAGACCACGACATAACGAGGTGACACAGCCAGTTTCTTTTCCCGCCACTATTCCCCCGCAGACAATTTACAGAAAATGATGTAAATTATTTGGTATCTATTTGTTTAGACAGGGTCGATCCCTAAGCTAGACGAATTCAATAAAAAAGACTCTGCCTCTACTGGTGGATTACACCCGAACCAGTTTCTTGGTGAGCAAGAGCACTAACTACCATACCCCAAGACTCATTGCGTTATAGTATAAGTTGTTTTTTAGTATAAGTCAAAAGTTGTTTGTATGGTCAAGCTAGGGAATATTTCAATCATTTGAACAAGAGATCTGTTGGAATAGCTCACGCGCATTCCATTTGACAACTGGAAGATGGCATTACAGTGGGAACGGTAAAACACTAAAGTAAAGTAATTCACATTATATTAGTTTAGATATTAAGGTAATGGAGTCTTCATGGTTACCCCGTCTACCTTGCACTCCAAAGTTTGTGAGATTACGGGCCACGTTGTTTTGTTCAGTGTTATTTCCTCTGAAACTGCTTGAGGTCGTCGCTGGAGGCGGAGTCGGTGCTTTTGGCAGGCCGCCAGGCGGACAGAGACCAAGCTATATGGGTTAAACCCGGTGCAATGAAGTCGATCACTATGCCTTCTAAATTTTTTTGTTAACCCTTAATGTGAGTAAAGTAAATAATGGACACGTTTCCACAGTTTGAGGCGTTTTAAAGATTGTTTGTTGTGGACCGTTAGTTGCTGGCTTTATAACGTCAAACGCTGGCTTTATAACGTCTTGGTTAACAAGCCGTCCGACCCACATACTTTCTACTCCAGATCATTGCACTCTATAACTACACCTGAATTGGCTTTTCATTCACCAGACCTGGAGTGGAACATTACACGAATTGTTGGGAAACAGCTTGGTGGCAGCGACCATCGGCCAGTCTTTCTAACTGTAGAAAATGAGCTTGTAAGTTAAAGCAGCACCCTCTCGAGGTGGAACTACAAGAAAGCAGACTGGGCAATGTACAAGAATCGCACCACCATACTGGTTAGAAACCTGAACACTGAGAAAGACATAAATAAAGTAGTTGAAGAGTTTGTGAAATTTATACTACAGGCAGCGCGAGAAACAGTACCAAGAGGAGCCCTAAAACAATATAAACCCTACTGGAGTAGTGAACTGGAACAGTTGCATAATGATTTGGAAGTGTGTAGAAAGCAAGCAGAGGCCACACCCAGCCAAGAGCACCACAATAAATTCCAGCACTCAAAAGCCAAATTTCAAAGGGCCAAGCTGCAGGCTAGACGAAAAGCTGGCAGGAAAAAACAGAGTCTCTGAACTTTGAAAGAGACACAAGGAAATTGTGGAAGCTGATAAAACAACTTAAAGATGAGGGCACAGGGAGAAACTCAAAAATTGCACTACATAAAGATGGAAAAATCTTAACAAGAAAGCAAGCAGCTGACCATTTTGCGGACTCATTCGCACAAGATAACAATATCAAAATTAGTCCAGAGAAACAACAAGAGATTCGAGAGAAACGGCAACATACAGGACAGAAGGAAATAGTACATGAGGTTCTGGAGGCACCCATCACAATCAGCGAACTGGAGCTAGCCATATCAAAACTGAAAATGAGAAAGTCACCAGGAGCTGATGGTATCTCCAATGAAATGATCAGGAACCTAGGAACAGAGGCCAAAGCAAAGCTGTTGCAGATCTTCAATGACAGTTGGACCTTAGGCAGTGTTCCACAAGCCTGGAGAGAAGCAATCATGATACCCCTCCTAAAATCAGGGAAAGATAGTTCCATTGCCTCTAGCTACAGACCAATTAGCCTCACCAGCTGTCTCTGCAAAACACTGGAGCGCATCATCAATCACAGACTGCAGTGGTACATTGAAAGTAAAAACATCCTTGTGCCACAGCAGGCTGGCTTTAGGCAGTGCTACTCTACGGAAGATCAGACAACCTACCTCTCTCAAGAAATTGAGGATGCATTCCAAGAGAAGAAGCTGGTGCTTGCGGCATGGATAGATTTGAAGAAAGCCTTTGACAAAGTCTGGAAAGAAGGTCTGATGAATAAACTGAGAAACTGCAAAGTCAATGGAAGAATGTACAAATGGGTGAAAGCATACTTGCACAACAGAAGAGCCCGAGTGCAGATAGACGGACTAAAGAGCAAGAAAGTACTACTGCGACACGGTGTTCCCCAGGGCGGAGTCTTGTCCCCCACACTTTTTCTAATCTTCATCAATGATCTCGTTGCTAATCTACCGCATGGTATTAAAGTGGCAATGTACGCCGATGACCTGGTTCTATGGAGCACAAATGAACATGCATCAGTGGCCACCAGATTGCTACAAAGAGCTGTAGATACATTTGTTGCATGGGCAAATAGATGGTGTGTCAGCATAAACACTGACAAGTGCAGCACCACCCTATTTACCCTCTCTCCAAAACAAAAGGCAGGGACCATCCAGATAAATGGAACACCCCTAAGAGAAGATAAAGAACCAACATACCTTGGAGTAACATTTGACGGCAGGCTGACATGGAGAAAGCACATCAACAAAGCAGTAGCAAAAGCCAGAAGGAAAATAGCCATTCTGAGAAAGCTAAGTGGAACCACATGGGGAGCCAGTGGGAAAATACTTAGCAAAGTTTATCAACAGAGCATATGACCACACCTGGAGTACGGGTCAACTGCGTGGTGTTCGGCATCAAAAACCACACTACAAGAGCTGGACAAAATGCAAAATCAAGCACTTAGAGTTACCACAGGAGGGATGAGATCAACCCCTATAGTGGAAATGGAGAAGATGGGGAGGACACAAGCACTGAGTGAGCGCAGAGATACGAAAACGCTAATACAAGCAGAAAAGTTCCTCAGCTTGCCAGGCCACCCTATGAAGGACAGGTTTGAAAACATAGCTATGAGGCGGTTTAAAAGAAGTAGTTTTATCCACCAGGCCAAACGACTCTGCAGAGAAACCACCGATCTGCCCACAGTTGGTATCCCCCTAACAACTATTCCAGAGCGAACTCCATGGAAAGATGAGCATAGACTATCATTACAAATCCAGACAAAAGTGAGAGGAATATTTGACAAGGAAGAACAGAACAGTGTGCAGCGCAGAACAGCCACTCTCAGCTTCCTTGATGAAGAATACCCACAGGACCTTTGGATCCGAGTCTACACAGATGGGTCAGCACAAAATGCTGTTCGAAGTGGAGGAGCGGGAGTGTACATAGAATACTCAAATAATACTAGGGACACAGCTAGAGTACAAACAGGAAAGTACTGCCATAACTACGATGCTGAAATTGAGGCAATCAAGATAGCAACAGAGAAATTACTAAATACCAGCAATGATACACAACCTGTGGTGCTATTGACAGATGCAAAATCAGTACTCGAGGCGCTCCTGTCTGGGAAATTGCCAGTACTAAAGACACTACTTTCTGAACTTAGCAGTCAGCTTAAGGTCACCATACAGTGGATACCATCCCACTGTGGAGTACCTGGAAACGACATAGCTGATCAATTGGCTAAGGAAGGAGCCAAATAAGAACAGCCTGATGTGCCCATTACATACCACCAAAAGAAAAGAATGATCAAATCAGTCAGAAAGCCACCAAAACCTGCTCAAGATGACTACCACGTTATGGACAGACCAGAACAAGTCATTATTCTGCGCCTCAGAACAGGGAACAATAGATTACGCAACCACATGTATACAAAATTCAAGATTGGTGAAACAGCCATGTGCACATGTGGATTGGCGTCGCAGACAGCAGAGCACATACTCCAAGACTGCCCAAAATATAACATATCTAGGCAAACCTTCTGGCCTGGCCTAGAGAGACGACAGTGGAAGATAAACTCTATGGACCGCTGTGTGAACTGAAAAAGACAGTTCAATTCATACAAGAGACAGCATTGCAGTTATAGACATATTTCAAGAGAACGAAAGAAGAAGAATAACGTCAAAGAAAAAGACATGAATAAACACATAAATAACACAAAGTCATCATTACTTTTGGTATTTTACTTCTAGCAAGACACATTCCATCGTAATGACATCATGACTCACTATATAGCAAGCACACACACACACACACACACACACACACACACACACACACATATATATATATATATATATATATATATATATATATATATATATATATATATACATAAAGTACTTCGTCATACATTATGCATCATCATACATTACACATATATCATGATACATCACCTTATATCTTACACACATCGTATATCATCACTCACAATCACAGATCATACATACGATAATATCATACATTTTCAAACAACATAATACACAGGGCATCAAATCATCATACAGCATCATACAGAACGCATTATACATACATCACACATGCTATTATACAGCATACGTATTTCATAGATTTATCATAAATACCATACATATATCATAGATATATCATACATATATCGTATACGTATCACACTTATATCATACAACGTACATTATCATACTCCTTCTTCCTAGAATCACAGCATTATACCAACGTGTGTGTACTAAGTGATTCAATGAGCATGATTCGGAAGGTCGAAGCTGGATCTGTACGTAGACAGTGGACTGAGTCGGTGAGGGGGTCTGTTGTCCGTAAAGTCACCTTCATCTTCGTCCCGGGACATGCGGGAGTCGAAGGAAATGAACGAGATGATAAACTGGCTGGCTCTGCACCCCCTACAGATGGCCAGCTCATGGATCGTGCCGATGTTGTTAACGCCCTTAAAGATATGGCGAGGACAGAGGACTTTGACGTCAGTGAATCCACATCGATGTCCAGGATGAAAGACTTTGGAGTAAGAATTGGCACGGCCAGACACGAGAAGTACATCGGGAAAACGAGGTGCCTCGTTAGCCAACACAGAACTGGCACTATTAGCCACCGAACGCTGATGCATATGCTGGGGGGGAGGATCTGAGCAGCACTGGACCTGTCCGGAGTGCAGTGAAGATACCCCAACTGATAACTGATAAATGATAACTGATAACTCCTTCTTCCTCTTATACTCCACCAGCAAACATCATGACCGCATAGAAATTAAAATAAGAATATCATGGACTTTTACATCAAACATGAATATATCAATATTATCACAGTCATGCTTTATGAATATGCACATAAAATATATCATCACTATTTCATAATAATGCTTACTTTCTTTACTGTTATTTATTTTTAAAAGTGAAGGTAATCCCAAAGCAGATATTACCGATGGTGTATAAGTATAAGGTCTCAACATATTCTTGGCCACGACACATGAGGTGAAGAGGCTGGTTCCCTTGCTCGTCGATTTTCCTTTCCAGACAATTTCTAAATAATTATGAACATTGCCAAGTACTCATTATTATGAGGTCTGGTCGACCCCGAAGCCTTAAGAGTCGCAAAGAATATTTCTTCCTCTGATGGGGATTTAAACAAGACCACTCTTATTCTCTCGTTAACAAGCTAGTTACATGTCCTTTACAGGACAGAGTAGTTATAACGAATGCTACTATAACTACATTATGAGGTTAATGATGATGATGGTGACGATGATGATGATATTATTATTATTATTATTATTATTATTATTATTATTATTATTATTATTATTATTATTATTATTATTATTATAGACTAACAATTGTCACAACATGTTCCAAGTGACCACATAGAAATCTCTACTATTGATAATGCCGTCACTATTGTTGACAAGATCTTTATAAATGTTACAAATGTTATTGCAATATCTGCTTCAGATCTGTGATACTTTAGCAGCAGGAATGTTTGGGGATGTAATTTATAAAAGAATGCGTAAAATTCTTTAGGGAAGTTTGAGGGAAGTTAAATAGCAAACACAACTTATCACAAACATTAGAAAGAGGCAATATTCGTGTGTTGCCTACATTATGTGAAGACAAAACCTGGAACGTGTGAAAACTGGAAATATTTGTGTAAAGAGTGATAGAGAAAGACAGCAAGAGAAAATTATTGACATTTTTGTGCCATGGTACGGAAGGGAGTCAACACAGGAACTAATAAATGCCACTGGAAATCGCAAGATGTGGAGAAACATTATCGCCCACGCCAAACGGCAAGAAACTTGATGATAACGATGCTGATGTAAATATTGAATCAGGAGCATCAACACTTACAGGACAGAGCGTCTGCGTTTTGCGATCAATATTCTAATCGTACATAACTGGAAGTCAGTATTTCTGACAGGTAATATCTCTGAAACGTTTGTTTCCTGTCTATGTATTCCTCTTCTTCTTTTTGTCCATGCCGTCTGGTGCTTATTTTATGTTTTTTTCACAGTCATGGTCCTGATCTTTATGTTTGTTAACAGTCTTCTGTCACGAGTGTATTGAATCGTTGCCGATACAGGTATCAAGATTCCCGGCATCTACTCTCTTAAATGGTCCCTCCCTGACGCCCCTTTCATCCTTTTCGTCCTAATTATATGTTATGGCTACCCCATCTTCCCGTTATCATGATGTATTATAATTTATCTCATCGTCCTGTTATTATGACATGTTAAAGTTCACTCTATCTTTCTGTTACCATGACATGTTACTTTCATGATATGCTCAAAATTAAAAGCCAATTAATAAACTCTCTCGGATGCTTCCATCCAGCAGGTATCCATACTGTTGCGGACGCTACAGTATAACTATGCCATCTTCCCTCTATATATTCATATCCAACTGTTCACACGCCTCTATTTATTCATATTGAACTGTTTACACTGTTTATAACTATGCTGTCCTCCCTCTATATATTCATACCTGTCTACACACCACTATATATTCATATCGGACTGTTCACATATCTTTGGCAACACAAATCCTATCTGGCCCCCTGGCAGCCTAACAATACGTAAACTTTGTAGCCAAAAGAGTTTGTAAACCGGTTCAAACCACCATTTCTGCTCCCACATGGGAACAAAGTAGTTGTGTCAATACATTTTGTTTTTTCGTTTTTTTTTAAATCTATTTGTGTTGTCCTGTCCTTGACAAAGATTCTTAGACTCGCAACGTCGGCCGTCCTTTGTGTCCTAATTTACTTATTTTTTGTTTTATTATTTCATTTTATATATTTATTGATAGCTTCTGATTTTGGATAAGTCATCCTTTGTTTTCACCTGTGCACGATGCATTTCCTTGTAAGGTATGTGCATCGTGTCTGTGTTTAGTATGTCTCTTCTTTTCGCAGGAAAATATACCTAACTGTTTCAAATTCATAAGTTTGTCTCATCTTCCCGTTGTCATGATATATTATAGTTTATTCCAGTGGTTCTCAACCTTTTTTGGCCCATGCCCCCCTTTACCAAATGTTCAGAACGCCATCCCCCCCCCCTTTCGAATTTCCTCCCTATAAATCCCCCCCCCCCCCCCCACCATTACACAGTATACATAAAAATGGAAGCTAAATTTAATAACACATACTAGAACAAGCCTAGACATCTACATAAAACGTGATTTGCGGGTCTACTTACATTATAAAACGGGGGGTGAGGGGGGGGGGGATTCCCCACCGGCTGAGAACCACTGGTTTACTCTATCTTCTCGTTATCATGATTTGTTTTAATTTACCACATTTTCCTACTATCATGATGTTATAGTTTACTTTACCTTCCTGTTATCACGATGTATTATAGCTTACTGTATGTTCATGTTATCACGATATGTTATAATTTATCCCATAACATGGTATTTATTACCCAAAGAATATTGCTTTCCTGCGCCAAGATATAGATGGTCGCGTTAGCGCCGTGGCTAACACTCATACCTGCCAGTCCTGTTGTCAAATGTTCAAGTCCCCATCTAGGCGAAGATTTTTTTTAATTGACTTAAGCTCCCAGGTCGACCCAGCCTAAAATGAGTATCCGACAATGTTCTGGGCAATAAAGGCGATCGGTGCGCTTTTGACCACATCACCCATCTAGTAACGATTGGTCTATTAAAATATGAGGCCAGCACTCATATACCCACTCGCTTGATGAAGTGCAAAACGGTTGTTGATTTAATTAATTATTTATTTATTTACCTCTTAAAGAAAGGTCAAATTTTTAGGTGTGCTGGTTTCTTTCAAGTCATCTTAGTCATTCTTGTATCTATCCAAGGTGTTCCCAGCATTCCATTTTCGAATCGCATCTTATCAGCATCCGTATAATGTCTCACTAATGTGTTTATCTATATCGTTCACCGTGGATTTAATCTGATAAAGGGTCAGAACTTTTCAGAAAGAAATAGTTAATTGCTGAATGGGGATCTTGCAAAAAATAGGACGTTTTTTTTTGTTAAATTTAGTTTAGAATTGTTAACATTTAAACTATCCGTAGAGCTGTGAATAAAACATTCGAAATAGGCCGACGAAATGTCAAACAAATGTAGGTAAACTCAAGGAAAATGTGAGAAAGACAGATATTCAACATGAACCAAATATGGGAAATGGTTACGTCCTGTAAAAATTAATAACAAACAGTGGCGGGCTGGCCAGGGTATCAGCTTGCCCGATGACAAGTGGGCCCTGTGGGGTCCTGATGATGTGGATCCCCTTAGAAATTGGCAACATCTTTAATATGTTAATGTCCTTTAATTAGCTTTGTGACGTGGCTAACAATATGTTTAAACCCAGTACGTCACTAAAGCAGGCTGTGTGGTGAAGGTGTTAACGGACGTAGTTCGTGATCCCGCAAACCGGCTTCGAAATTCATCTGCGGGCGATTTGGCAGCAGACCGCCTTTCATTGGTTTTCATAAAAATTGTATGAGTGCCAGTCGTTCAGAAAGCAATGGCAAACTACTGAACGTAAACTTGCCAACAAATTACAAACAACCAAACAATTCTGGGATTTAATGCGAAGTCCCGTAGAGAATGTGCAACTAACTAGCTACGTCACTGATAGCCAAATTAAATGTCTTAACATTTCAACACAAACAACAGCACTCAAGTAATCAGTACATACAATGTGATCACATTCAAACACAATGACAAACAATTAACTTATGAGAAGAAAATCATTTACAAAATTAGACAAGTAGTGGAGCTCTTGATAGATCCATGTCTGTATAAACCATTCTCGTGAACGTAACTGCCGACCTCGTTGGCCACACTGAACTTGCCATTATATACACTGATGTCCTCCGACACGCTCTGTGAGTCCTGTAGATAACAATGAGACGGTTCAATACGCTCTAAAAGTTGTTCATTCATTCAGTAGCATGCCCTGTCGATGACATGGAGACGATTCAGTGCGCTCTAAAAGTTGTTCATTCATTCAGTAGCATGCCCTGTAGATGACAATGCGACGGTTCAATACGCTCTAAAAGCTGTTCATTCATTCAGTAGCATGCCCTTTGCAGAACCTCACTCCCATAACAACCCCCCAGAAAACTTATCGATCATAAGCAAGATGCCCCTCGTCCGATACACCATTCTGGACATCATCCGCCACATCCTGCACCCATCTTCTCTTTGGCCTTCCTCTTCCTCTCTCCCCAAGCATATACCCCTCCTAACTAAAAGCCGGAGAGAGTAATAAAATACGAGTAGAAAGTAAAGTTCCCTTTCACACCCTTTAAGAAGCATTATGCTTACGGCGCTAGACCCATATTTATATATACCAGTCGGCACTGGGTGGCTGATGTGTTCATGACCAGACTCGGGTTTTACAAAGACACTTTCTGGCACCTGTTTTAGACTGAGTCGACTTGGGAGCCTAGGTTCATTTTAGACATCAGCCTCGACCCATGGTTCGTCTAAGGTTTATTAAAAGGTTTAAAGGTTTTCAACGTTGTTTTTACGGACATGAATGTCAGGAAAGATAGCTACGGAGGGAGGTGTACTCGGGAAGCAGAGAAGATGTAGACCACAAAGTAGATGGATTCAATAAATCACAGATATTTTACACACGACCGCAAGAGAAGCAATTCATTTAGTGTATGACATATCAAAAATCTGTGATGAGGACAAAGTTATGAATAGAACAAAGCACTGATTGCTGGATTACGATGGGTGTGATATACATTCATTGAAAATGTCGATTAATGAAAACTTTCTTGTATGTGTACCCGACGGGTATTTTTATTTTGTGTTCTCTTGCTTTGACCTCAAGCATAGGCCATCCACGTGCTTTTACTTCTCGTGGTTCAAATAATGTTGCCATAAATTTGGAAGCAGACTGCCTTTCACTGAATCCAATGGTATGGGCGTCGGTCGTTCAAACAGCAGTGGCAACCCACTGAACGTAAATTTGCCTAATTAAGCATAAACAGGTAAAACATGCTGAGGTTGATTGTGACGTACTCTATCTACAAGTATGACTCTTTGCTAACAGGCAAAAGAAGTGTCTGATGGTTCAAAGCGAAGATTAATCGACGGTGTTTCGTGCAGGAGAGTCTGGTGCATGATACCAAGACATCTAGTCCGAGATTGGAGGTGGAGCCAGTCAGTATGGCGGTACACTAGAAGAAGGAAAAACAACACAACACACACTTGTCATGACTGTAACGGACTCACAGAGCATGTTGAGAAAGTTAAGACATGCTTGCTTCATGCAGAGTGGCATGCTTCAATTAAAAATACAAAGATAAAGATCAAGAGCATCAATTGGATCTTTTCCCCAGGACATGGTGGTGTGTTGGGAAACGAGCAGGCAGACAGATGGGCTGGGTCTGCACCGTTGGGTGGGGTATTCGTGCAGGATAAGGCAAGTGCTGTTAGGGCTCTGTAGGATCATGTGTATCGCGTGGATGAATAAATCAATCATCATAGCCTAGAGAAAATGCAGCGGCAGGGAGTGACCTGGGGACCTGGCCCACAATGAACACTCCGAGAAAAGGTCAGATTAACACATAATCATACTATAGCTGGTACCATTACTATTGGGACCCTTGGCTGGTTGTTGAAAATGAGGGCGGAGCACGTATGGGATTGTACGGAGTGCTGTGATGTTGATTCTTTACTCAGCTCAACTAAACTCTGCGACACTATATCAAAATGACATGCAACTAACTTGTAAACTATGCTCGCACGATTGCCTGTCATGCATTTACCTTGTAAACTATGCCCGCACAATTATATGTCATGCGGCTAATTTGTAAACTATACTAGCACGATTGTCTGTCATGCAACTAGCTTGTAAACTATACTAGCACGATTGTCTGTCATGCAACTACCTTGTAAACTATACCAGCACGATTGTCTGTCGGTTCGGTGGTCATGTAGTCAAGTCCCCATCGAATGGGCGATTGACTTGTAAATTGACCTGGTTTCCCAGGTCAACCTTGCCTAAAATGGGTATCAGTTGTGGGAAGTAAAGTCGGCCCGCTTGATATAAACCACATCACCCATTGATTGCCGATTGGCCTATACAAATTTAGGCTAGCATCAGGCATCAATAGATGGGAAAGGTTGCTTTACTTACTTATTACTTATTATGTGTACACACACAAAATATCATATTAGTGAGCTAGAACGAGAACTGTACAGACATAGACTTCTTCACACTGAATAATGAACTTTCTAGAAATCATGGTGAATAAATGTTATTAGTTATTGTTATATTGTTTGATACAACGTGACGTCAATTTCCAGTGTATCAGTTTGGGTGCGTGTTGACAACCCATTTATAAATAATGATCATGTCTCAAGACTGATGGAGTAGGAGTATAATCCACGAGAAAGCGTACATGGCATATGACACATAAAACGCGTGAACCATGGGTCAATATTGCGATGAGTTGAATCCATTATTGGTCTCCTGCGCATTCTTGAACAAGAATGGACTCGGCTGACTCCTCGGAAATGTCTGTAGACATATAAAGTGCCCACGTGTGAGATGGTCTTGCTTTAGTGTTTAGGTTGTGTAGACTCGTTGTAAAATCGATATTAGATATAATGTAGCTTTTTTTTTTAATTGCCGTAAAGGACGTTGCAGTCAACACAGGCATTTTTCAGCTTTTATTGATGTTCTTGGCAAGATTACGCTCAGTAGTTTGCCATCGCTTTCTGAACGACCGGCTCACATACTCCGTAAGTAACCAACGCGGCGCGATCCACTGCCGAATCTCACGCAGCTGTGTTCCTCGCGTGGATATACGGGATTACGGAGAAAGTCGTAAACTCTTCGCCAGGGAGCTCGGCATAATGTAGCTTATGTGTGCTATAAATATGAAATGTAAACATGAAATGTGTTGGGAACTTCAATAGAGGCAGCATACCTGACATAAAAGAGGAGATACTAGCGACAGCCACTAACCTCAGGTACATGGGTTGCCAAGTCACCATCGGATGGATACCAGCACACAGGGGTATCCCGGGAAACGAACAGGCAGACAAAGCGGCGAAACGGGGAATAACCAGCAATAATAAAATCTGCACAGGTCTAGGTAAAGTAGAAGGGAAGAATATAGTCAAAAACTACATTCTCAAGGAATGGAAGCCACAGTGGCGAGACAGCAATAAAAGCCGTCATGCCTTCCAAGTATTGGGTGAACCCAGATTCAAGCCACAAGTCAAGACCAACATGAAAGCACCGGCTAACAGACAGCTGTGGAGAATCAGATTAGGCAATTAGAAAGACACAAGAGAAAACCCAAACTGCAGAGTATGCCGAGAAAACAACACCATCGAACACTACTTACTAGTATGCGACAAGTACAATAGAGAGCGAAGGGACCTGAGAGATCACTTCGTCAAAACTGGGAACCCAATGACAATGACGGAGTGCCTGCACATAAACAGCAACCCGGAAACACAGCGACTGGTCAGACAGTTCCTATGCAGAACAGGGAAGACCGTATAACCTCCTTAGACTGTATATATGTATATGTGTGTTTGTTTGTATTTGTGCATGTTTATATACGCGGGAAAAAAAATGTCATAAAAATATTTACAACATTTAAAATTAAAAAAAAAAAAAAGAAAATGGCGGGGTGAAGGGCAGGAAGGTGGGTTGGCTCTTCCGGTAGAGCACCTGAATTAGGAAGACAGGGAGACCTGGTCATCTTGTTGCCACACCACACCCACACGCGATGAAGAAAACCGCCAAAACTCACAAGCGTAAAGGAGTTTGTAACGCTGACCGGGGGGACAACTTGAGACTTGCAATTAAATGCTCTGCCCTTGCCTACATCAAGCCCTTATGAGGACTGGACATGACCGGGACTAGCCCCGATGAGAATAACACAAGAAACGACAAGCAGTTAGCAGTGCTAACAGAGAAAAGAAGCCAAAAAACGAGAGAATGCGGGCCCAGTAGGCCCAACCAAGGACCGGTCCTTACCAGGACCAGCACAAAATAAATCTATCCGACGAACAGAGCAGAACCAATAAAACTAGTAGGAATTAGGACTAACAATCCACACAGCTACGGCTCTCAACAATAACCACAGCTGATGAAGCAGGTTAGACGAGACTGAATTTGGAATTATTTTTTTTTGGAAAATTGGAATTGGAATTGGAATTGGAAATGTGTTGATTAGTTCTTGAATATAAATGAACTCTAAGCGAAGTTGAGTTGTTTGTTGGTAGTTGTACAACAGCTGCTTTGAGATAAAGTTAGGATCTAACGAACATCCAAGCTAGATTGAATGTTAGCATGTCCAGTGAAGACTGAAATTACAACTCCAGGATAACTAGGCATTGCATATTGTAACAGGTACGATTATAGCAACGTTACAATCAAATAGCTTACCTCCCAGTTAAGCACACGGTCTATGAGACCAATGAGGCGCGCCGTACTAGAACTATTTGCTGCTGTGTCGACAAATACTGTAGGCAACTTCTCAAAGTCAGCGTTGCCTGAGAAATAATTTCCTGGTGGCCACGCCATACAGTCGTGAGCAGCAACTACAATGTCTTTGCCTGTCAAAACCCATAATGAGTAGCATACGTGTTTAAATTTCGGATTTTTTGGTTAAAGATATGACTCAATAACACAATTTCCTCTTGCTTCTTTATAACATTATCGTCATACGTCTTGCCAATTTTCTTGCCTGCTATGCTTCTGAGGGGAGATGTGTGGACCAGGCGATCTGTAGACCAGGCTGACATCATGAACGCCCTCGGGGAAGGCAGAGCGAGTAAATGATTCAAAGGGTGGGTGTGGTATTGCAAAATTGTACCCCAATTGCGCTAATGTAAAGTAAAACAGGATCTAGATCAGTGTTTCCCAACGTGGGGCCCACGCCCCACAGGGGGGCAATTTGACTGTTAAGGGGGGCAATTCGAAAATGGAAGAAATCGGCTGAATATAACAAAACGGGGAGACTTGAGACTGAAGTTAACTAAATTGGAACCTGACATAAGATCTCTTTGCAGCAAGCATCAAGCGCAAGGATCTCACTAAATTTAAATAATAAATAATTACTAATAATTAAAATAATATAGAAAAATCTTTCATTAAAATTATTTTGTACTTGAATTTCAGTTCTCCATTATATGTTTTGAAAATTTACTTACTGTGTTTGCTCAATAATTAACTAGTGATTTCTTCCTTAAGCCTATCATTCAAGTTTCTTTACTGAACATTTCAATTTTTTAATATTAAAAATAATGTATATGTTGAGGGGGGGGGCGTGGGGCGGGGGAGGGGGGCAATAGGAATTTTAGAAAGGCTTAAGTGGGGCATGGCCCAAAAAAGGTTGGGAAACACTGATCTAGATAGACAAGAGCATGTGACAAGAGTATCATGGAGGAAGCCAAAGAAGAATAGTCAGCCAACACAGAAATGGTGCAGTCATTCGCTATATGCTGAGGGAGATACTGGAGAAGGGATCTGAGCACTTATAAACTAATAGTTTGATGTGCAATGAAGATTATATATTTACTAACTAACTTGCCAACTGGCGCGGACGATCGTGATTCTCACCATATCGCGATTTTTGACACAATGTGTCATCTCATGTGCTATTTTTTCGTGTTATGGTGATTGGCAATCAAGAAACTTTATTTTTGCTGTTTTTCTCTCCTTTTTTTTTTTTTTTTTTTCATTACACAAGATATTCATCATCACCATCATCATCAAGTGCCGTGCCGGCTGGCGTAGGCGTTCATGGCTCTCCACAGATCTCGGTCTTTGGTTTTCTGGATCAACTCTGCTGCTGATATTCCTCCATGCCACCGTCTCAATCCATCCAGCATCACTTCTCTTGGTCTACCTCTGCCTCTCTTCCCCTCGATCTTTCCAGTTGTTACGATGTTCTCCAATGCCTCTCTTCTCATCACATGACCGAAGAAAGATGTTTGTCTCTGTCTTATTGTTGTATATAATGTTCTAGTTTCATTAGCCTGTTTCAGGCAGTCGTCGTTAGTTACTCCGGCAGTCCAAGGAATTCGCAACATTCGTCTCAGGAACCACATCTCTGTTGCTTCTAATTTCTTCTTAATTTGTTCATTTACATTCCAAGATTCACTGCCATACAGCAAAACTGGCTCTACATAGCATTTTAGCACTCTCTTTCTTACATTCAGTGATAGTGACTTATTGCATAAGATACTCTTCATTTTCTGAAATGCGGCTTTTGCCTGTCCTATTCTGCTCCTAATCTCTGTTGTACATCTTCCATCTGATGTTATAAATGCCCCTAAGTATCTAAAACTATCAACTTGGTTAAGGATTCTCCCTTCTATTTCTATGTCACATTTTGGTGTCACCATTTTCTTTGATATTACCATTGTTACTGTTTACAAGATATTAACTTAATAAATTACTTTATTGTGTATCGGGTATTTTCTGAGCTATCGGCGTGGCATATTTCCAACATACAACAATGAAATCCCTTTCACTGTGTAAATAGTTGTTTCTTGTGATGACTGGCTGACAAGAATTTTCTTTCTCTTTAACCCTCTGCTTAGTTTCCATAGATATTTCAAGCTGTTATAACATATTTACTTTTTATCTTCTCACAACGTGACCTAATATGTCGCAAATAAACAAACAGTTTAGATGTGCACTAGTCTCTTCTAAAACATGTAGATTACTCATTTTGGCCGAATAGAGATGTTTAGCAATCTTCTGTAAAATAACATTTCTGTAGCTTCAATGAATTGGTTTGTGAATGCTCACCACTTGTCGAGTATTCACAGCTGTTTCATTGAGTTGGTTCAATGTAACAAACAAGAAACCATTTAAAACGTCCAACTACAGAACCTTCCATGTTTACTTAAATACTCATGTTAAATACTCATGAAATGTTTTTTTTTTAAATATGCATTTGAAGTACATGCCGGGAAGTTCGAACGCTGACCTTACAAATCTGACATTAGTAGTTCTTGGTCCAGGAAACCGTAGATTAATGTATACGGAACACCGCTAGTAATGTCATGAGCAGGCGGGTTGACCGCCTGGGCTGGTCGCTTGTTAAAATTAGGGACAGAATGCCTACCTATTCCCCTTTGCCTACAAAATGTGATGGCACTATTAAATCACAAACCAATAGCAGAAAACTGCTAAGGGGCATTTTCTGTTTGTTTTTTGGTCAATGAAAAGTCAAAGTTACTCTATAGATAGTCAGTTACTTGTTCCATGAATATCTTAACTGCATGACGCTCAGCGACAAATATGAAGAACAGTAGGGGGAAGCAGTCGGGGACGACGAAGACAATGACGAGGAGACGAAGTGGTGGGTAGTGGGAGGAGTAGGAGAAAGAATAAAACAACGATAACGAAGATGAAGATAAAGAGAAAGACGAGTGGAAAAGGAAAAGGAGGAGACAGAGTTAGATGAACAAGAAAGAAGAAGACGAGGAAAACGTTAAAGTAGAGGGAAGGAAGTTGGGTTGAAGAATTGTCAGAACTATTAACGGAGCCCGGCACAACTCCCTAATACGCTAGTCATCATTGACACCCTAATAACGTAGTCATCATTGACACCCTAATAACGTAGTCATCATTGACACCCTAATAACGTAGTCATCATTGACACCCTAATAACGTAGTCATTGAGTGAAAAATAACGTTCATAAATCACAAACAGAGGGTGCGATGGTCTAATGGTCAGGATGATACGCTGACAATTATATGAGTGCGTTTGGACGAGGTTTTGATATCAGCTCTCAGCGTTAGCTATGTGACTTGGTAGGGAAATATTCTCCACTTATCTCTTTGTGCACTCAGACCTACAGAATATAATGGTTCTAACACTGCATATACCTGCAGTAGGTTTCTGCTATGGAACTTAACAAAATCATCAATAAACATCATCATCATCATGTGATATGCCGATGAGCATGGGCGGTCATGTTTCGTCATCTCACATGATCACCAGAGTCGTGGATCAACTCTTTTTTTTTAAATCGATTTTGCCATGTGGCCAAGACAGCTAGATATTTATCTCTGCCCTATTTGTGACCCTTTGAAAACAAAAATATCGTTCGTTTGTTCTCTCTGCCTTTCCCTTGTTCATTTCCACCTCAATTCTGCAGGTTTTCACCAAGTTCTCCAGTTTATTTCTTCTTATAACGTACCTTAAAAAAATCTTCACTTTCTACGTCTAATTCCTCTAATCAGCTTTCATTTGTTTCTTGTTGGACTTGTTCGTTTGGTTTTTCTGTCTGTCCATGGTATCCTTCGCATTTTCCTCAGAAATCGCATTTCTACTGCCATTAGATGCTCTTCAGCTTGTCTGCTCTTTGTCCACTTTTCGCATCCATACTAAGTATATCTGATTGGCCAGTATGCTTTCCATATTGCAAAATACTACCTTTGCCATAGCGAATCTTGTTCATCAATAATAGTAAAGGTAAAAAACATTAAATGTAAGCAATAATTGCTTTCGTATCATTTATAGGCGCCGTGGCGAAGGAGTTATGGACACAATTCATAATCCCGCATACCGAGTTTGAAACACAGCTGCAGGCGATTTCAGATCAGACCGCTTTGCTCTGGTTTTAATAGAATGGTATGAGTGCCGGTCGTTCAGAAAGCAATAGCAAACTACTGAAGGCAAACTTGCCAAGAAATCAAAAACAGCCAAAATATGATGGGGTTGACAGCGACGTATTGTAAAGACTGTAATTATTTTTTTTTTCTTTTTATCACTTACAACTATTGTTGTAGTCTTATTTTTACCTTCCATGAGGGAATATTCCATCGCCATTTCATGGCTTTCGCTGTACATCTGGGACATGAAGATAATAATCAGCTCACTGCAATCTATCGCCTCCTGTTTTCCCGCCATATCCGCGCAGTCTGATGACGTCTTGAAGATGATGTTGGGGTATTGGCGACGTAGCCTACATATGACGAGATCAGCATTTATATATTGCTACATTACTATCATAATCAAATCAACTATTAGAGAAACCCTATTTGGTCATTTAAACAACATGAGAAATAAATGCTCAGGTATTGATGGGCATTCACAGGAGTAGAGGACATAAGTAAAGATTAGAGGACAGTAAAGTTAACGGTTAGTTGCATGTCCTTTTACAAGACTTTGCAGTCAACCACAGTATCGATTGGATCTTTATATTTACCACGCAATTCTTTTTTATTCAATATTTTGCCCTTGCTAACTATCTGTCGACTTTCAAATAATCGAAATCAACAGTAAGCGAACTGCTCCCAAATCGCTTGGGCTGATTTCTAGCCATCGACCAGGTATGTCGGTGTGCAGGCCGGGTGGTCATATTTTCGAATCCATGTCGAGGCGTATCTTTAAAAATTGGCCTGGGCTCCTAGATAGGCCCATTCTAAAGTGGCTAGTAGAAAATGGCCTGGGGTTTAAAGTCGGCAGACGTCAATCTGACCACATCAACCATCGGGTGCTGAATGGTCTATAAGAACACAGGGCTAGCACAATATACTCAACGCGTCTCAAAACGAGTAAAGTGGCCCAATACTTTATTTAAAAATCTATGTCATAAGAAATAAATTGGTATGTATTGATTGGCTTTGATTGAAGTAGAGGGAATGTGTAGTTACTAGAGGGGACAGTAGATAATGTAAGACTTGAAGTCTATGGTGACCACGCCATGATTCAAAACTGTCATGCCCAAATTGTTACACCGCCCGGCATAAAGGAACAGGTGTTAGTCGAAGCACTTTTATATGAGTGTCTGTCAATTTATATTTAATGCTGTTCCAGCGGACTTAAGGATTTCCAAACAACTAATATTCCATTGTAACACTCCGTGCCGTATTCCGATCTTTTTCAACATTACTGCGTCCATAGCCATCCTGATCAATTACCTTCTTTATGCTTCTCTGTCGAATAACAAAGCTCTACCGGTGTTTCCATAATGTATCATTATTCAGTAGCTTTTCCTGTGTAGAACTTTGTCCCAAATTATTCTTTAGTCACAACTTCCTTGAATGCTTCCTCCTCCTTTCTTCTTCTTCTCCTTCTTCAGCAGCTGCTGCTTTTTTCCCTGCCTTTAATGTTTGGAGCGTAGGCCGCCAACCAACTGGCTGCCAAGCCATTTGTAGACTTGTTCATGGTTGGTTGGATTTGGCAGCTACATTTTCTACTAAATAAGGTAGTCAGTCTCACGTGAACTCCCCTTGGTTGCCTCTTACACCATGCATGGCAGGTTGCAGTGTTAATGCACTCTCTTTCCCTTATGAGCCCAGGTAACACACGGTAGTACAGTTTCCAAAGCACCTATAGAGAAGGTACTCTACTATTGCTTTCTTTCTTGGGAGTGACCTATACTGGCCGTTGACTGTATCCTTTCTCTCAACGAAGAGATATTCTGCCTACCGACGTAATTGTGAAGCTATAAGCAACAACTACCTGTTGGCTGTTTCAAAACGTCTAAACATTATATGCATACTCGTCTCATTAAGAATGTTACATCTGCTCTTTGTTTGACACAACAACGTCTAAACATTATATGCATACTCGTCTCATTAAGAATGTTACATCTGCTCTTTGTTTGACAGAACAACATCTAAACATTATATGCATACTCATCTCATTAAGAATGTTACATCTGCTCTTTGTTTGACACAACAACGTCTACATATTATATGTATGCTCGTCTCATTATCAGACTCAGTGCCACGCAAAAATTAGATTTGGACCAAACAAAACTGGATGGCGGAAAATGGGAAGTAGGGATGGGGTGTGTCAAAGTTATGAATTAAAAATTGTTTATAAGGTAGTAGACATGTTTGTTGTATTATAACACAACAACATTACGGCGATGTGAGCCATGGCAGATACGCGAAGTTACTTAAGACAATTCCATGGCACTTAATCAATTACGAATGTCACAAATGCTCAAATAGCCAACCACTTGTTATAAAATGCTAGTCAGTGACTTACAAAGCAATGAATGGGTCGATCCTCTCCTTTTCTCGAACGGTATGACTAATGTAAATCACTCTGTCTTGGGTTGCAGTTTCAAACAGGTGGAATTCTGAAGTGATACAAGTGTTAAATATAATTAACGCCTTTAATTAAAGGTGAAATGGAAAGAAGGAGAAACTGATAACAGCAGTGGTTAGAATAGATGGCGAGACAGACTGGTTTGACAACAAGCAAGGAGTCCGTCAGGACTGTGTGCTGTCCCCCTATTTGTTTAACCTGTATGCCGAAAATATAATGAGAAATGTCAGAGATGATATAACAATATGATGCCCTAAATATCGGTGGTCATGATATACCAGAGATTCGATATGCTGATGATACAGTATTACTATTCCCATCACAAAATGGTATAGAAACACTAATAACCTCAACCCAAAAGAATAGTGAAAGTCACCACTTACATAATAAACACAAAGATAATGCACACAGATAAAACTAATATGGAGAAAGAAATATATTTTAATTAGGAAAACTTGGAGGTGGTGGAATATTCTGAATATCTTGGATCATTAATTACCAACAATTGTGAGACAATGAAAGAAATTAAAAGACGAATATCTATTGCTCTTCAAAAACAAAAACAACTGAATAGATTGAGCCGTGAGTCAAATAGACGTACACAAATTAGATTTTTAGGAGTATGCATCTTTCGCATTGCAACATACGCCTGTGAGACCTGGACACTCAGTAAACAAGCTGAACAGCGCATAAATGCCTTTGAATATAAATGTTATAGGCGGGTTCTAAGAATATCTTTTTTTTCAAATATCTCATTTTTTTTTTTTGCATGTTTACTACTAATTGTCAGGATTCGCAGCCGTGTGTTAAATTTGGTTATGTGTAACATGCAAGAATTCTTGTTCTAACTTTCAAGGACAAGGACTTCTTGCACAAACTTCTCTTCAAATGACAGAGGTCGTGGCCATTATATTTTAGTTTCCCAGACGTGATGTTTTTTTTTCTAGTCAGGTTTCTTTGAGTTCAGGTCCTGTAGAATAATTGTAGTATTTTTCTTCTTCTTTGTCCATGATATTCTTTTCTGTAACGTGTAAGATCTAAAGCTGGGGGAGAGGAGAAGCAGTGAGAGCTCAAGAGAGAAGATGTTGGGCACTTCGGCATCGTTGCATGGAAAAACATTGGTATTATTGGAAGCACTGGAGACAGCACGCTGTGGCCAGACATGATCACCAACTCCACACGGCATGAACTATAAGAACAAACATAGGATATTTCATATGGATTACTAATGTATATGTGCTGGAAGTTTTTTAAAATTTTATTTACGGTATTTTAAATGGTAGACGGCGTTGTGGCAAAGGTATTGTGAACGCAATTCGCAATACCGCATACCTCGTTCGAAACACAACTACGGGCGATTTGGCAGCAGACCGCCTTGACCTGGTCTTCATACAATGGCATGAGTGCCGGAAAGTTATGGTAAACTACAGAACGTAAATGTATAAAAACATCAAAAACAGCCCAAAATGTTGGGGTTGACTGCGACGTTCAGTAAAGGATTTGCAACTAACTTTGTGCACAGGGTTGGTGTTTTCATTTACTAAAGCAGAATAAAACACTTCTTCCCTCTGCTAGCCTATGGGACACCCTTGGGAAAAGTTGTTGTACCCCTCAGCTCCCTCAACAAACCAACATGAGCTAGAAATCAGCCGAAAGGTAGTTGATTATATTCCTAGATTACGACGGTAGACGAAGGGTTTAGTTTAGTTTAGTTTAGTTTAATTTAGTTTAGTTTAGTCGATGGATCAACATCACGGCACATGGGTGTAACCCATAAGTGCTCCATTCTACTCCTAACTCAAGCCTGAGTCCGGAGAATCTCAGCTCAGTGCACGAACTCCGTAGCACCGACGAGGATCCTTAAATACTTTGCTTTATTTTTTAATCGAAATTTTGCCTGGGCAGCGCTGTTAGACTACTCTTTTTCGATTTCAAACTGCCAAGTTGGATTTTTTTTACGTGCGCTACAATATACACGGGCGTCCGATCTCACTACCCAGAGACCAGGGGAAATTGTTGTTACTAGAAGTCCACGTGAAAAAATCCAGACCCTCACAGGGGCTTGAACCCGGGACCTTCAGCACTCAAGGCGGACACCATACCTCGAGACCACTCAGCCCCCTAGATGGAAGAATCTCTGAATAGAGACAAAAGTTTCACTCACCAACAAGTGTGGGTCACTGCTAAGAAGGTATGCAATGACAAGTTATCTTCTCTAAAGATGGCTAGAAAACAATAGCAGGGAAATAAACTATAGAGAAATTTCGAAAGATTCTTATGAGGCAGAAGCTCACGACAAACCACTGAATAATGGATGATTGCAAGGCAAAGGGTTTAGTATTGAAACACGAACCTTCAATGGAATCATTTAAGGAGTCTTCGTTGTTATATCCAGTCCTGCTAAGTATATCGTTGATGCTGTAAGGGACAACTCCTTCCATGGTGTCAGAGTTCAGCCAATCCGCTGCAATGCTCTCCGGGATGGGCTGAAGACGGCTGGTTTGTAGAACCTCAGCAGAACATTCTGGGGAAAAAGCATAACGACTGCAAAAGAAATGTGCCGAATAGTGAATATATACAGATCAGTATTCCTGCCAGCCTTGTCAACGTCATTTGTTAGAAATAGCATTTAGCCAGAGTTTCTTCAATCCCAAGACAATGCTAGCAAATGTCGTCATAAGACAGGACTCATAGAAGTATCCTGATGTGGGTATGTGGTGTGTTTGGTCTATTCTTTTTTATTGTTTGGCCTGAGTGCACAGAGGAATAGGTGGCGAGCGGCGAGCCCGGGTATCTACCCCTCGACCAACATTCATTCATTCATTCATTCATTCATTCATTCATTCATTCATTCATTCATTCATTCATTCAGTAGCATGTCCTTTGCAGAACCTCGCTATCATAACAACATTCCGGAAAACCTCTCGATCATAAGCAAAATGTCCCGCGTCTGATACACCTCATGCCATTATCAGCGCAATGTCCCAACCATTTTCCAATGGACGCTATATGTCATCGTAATAACATTTTTAATTGTTATGTGAGAGTTGTGGTAACAGTGGTTAGTGCGGTTTCCTGCCTACCAGGTAGTCACGTGTTCGAATCCATTCATTGTAGGATTATTGTCCACTTCCGGGGCTCCCAGGTCGGCGTCGCCTGAACTGGGTACCGGGAGATTAACAGAGAATTTAAAGGTCCGTTGTGTAGTTGTGACCATAGCAACCTTTGTGTGTCGATTGGTCCAAAAACACGGGGCTAGCAACATATACCCAAGACTGCTTATGGTGAGAAAAGGTGTCATTTACTTGCTCTCATTACTGTGCACTGTTCGAATAGGGCCGTAGCTGCGTGCGTAAGAATTTGATAGTCATCGTTGTTGACATTCCTTGTCTGGTCTCTTCTTCTTCTTCCTCTTCTTCTTTATATTCCTCTCTTT
>OY992894.1:30386772-30526772 GCA_963921405.1 Cepaea hortensis | reverse complement strand
CTGGTGCACACATTAGACATATGTGTCAGATATAATCACATAACATTGATGCAAACATTAGATATATTTATAAGATATAAACACATAATAGTGATGAGAGGTCTCGGCACGAAGATGATTAGACATATTTGTAAGATATAAACACATAACATTGATGCCCACATTAGACATATTTTAAGATATAAACTCATAACATTGATGCATACAATAGTCATAAGTGCAAGATATAAACACATAACATTAGTTAGTTAGTCGACAGATCATCCTCATTGCACATCGAACCATTCAGTCCATAAGTGCTCGGATCCCCTGCTCAGCAAAATCCCGCAGCGTGTAGCGGCTAACGACACCAGTTCTGTCTTGGTTTATCAATCTTCTTTGGCTTCCTGCGTAGTGTTCTTGTTTGGCCACACCTCTTATAATTTGCTGTTCTCGCTGTCTGGCCATGATTGTAGATTCACAGTCATCACTTGGTTCTTGCAAAAGTCTTACTTCTCGTAGAGCATTCAGAATGTCAGACTGGTCCATGGCGCGTCCGCCCTCCACAGTAGCCTTACCTGCGAGCTTGTCAGTCCGCTCATTTCCTTGTACTCTCGCATGCCCTGGCATGAAGATGAAACTAATCTTTGCTAGCCGAGACCTCTCCAGAGACAGCAACCACTCTCTTCGGATCCACCCCATCTCTATCCCCTTGAGCAAGCTTATTGAGTCGCAAAGGACACATGCCCTAGTGAATGTCTGTGTCTCGAGCCATGTCATTGCTTTACTTACTGCCATCACTTCCATAGTCAGGCTACTTGTGGTCTCAACAAAAGCACCAGAGTCCTCCTTCACAATTCTCCCTCTGGCCTGAGCCGTAAAGACCCATGAGCTTCTCACATGTCAGACGACCGACCCATCTGTGTAAATGACAGCATCACCGTCTAACGAATTCTCGAAAATCAACACATATAGACATTAATGCACACAACAGACACATGTGTGAGATATAAACACATACCATTGATGCAAACAAATAAACTCACTATTATCCATAATGAGTTCTCCCGACGAAGGCAAGTAGCACACCTCTCCACTCTCGGTGCCCAGGGTGTTGTTCAGTTCTGTTGTTGCTTTACTTAAGCCAATTCCAGGCAGGGTCTCCCCTCCCAACAGTTTGATGCTGAAATAGGAAGTTCCTGGAGAAGATGTTCATATTAATTTAGTAAAGTAAAGGACATTTTTTCACGACTTCAAGCTAATTGGCGACCTGATGTGTAATGTGGTCAATATTACAGCGGCCGTCTTTACTTTCCAGAACATTTTCTGGTACCTATTTTTCAAGGGTCGACTTAAATTCCCGGATAAATTTGAAAAAACATCCCTGCCTCAATGAGGATTCGAACATATGACCGCAGGGGAGGGAGGACCAACAAGCAAGCGGGTTACCCATTGTGCAACCGCGATTACCGTTACTCATAGTGAACACGTTATTTCCAACATCGGAAATGTTTATCTTCTGGAGAAATGTGTGAAGTTATGGTCTTGAGTGGGATAACAGTTTTTCAAAAATATAAGGAACAAGAAGGATAAGATATATATGCATTGTACAATGGGTTACTATAATGAGTTTCTCTGTATTGGCTGTTAGCACATGTAATAAAATTAAATTAAATTAACGAACAGGATTCGATGTCAGCTCTCTACGTTCTTCACGAGGGGAAAGACTGACCACCTATTTCTACCTGCACTCAGGCCAACACGATATGATAGTCCTAACACCTCGCATACTCACACCAGGTTCCCACTGCGCAAAGTTTTGTTTAAAACACTTCTCATTACGCGCTTTCATGCGTATTGCGCGCTTGGTGCTAGCCCAATATTTGTATAGATCAATCGACACTCGAGGGTTGATGTAGTCAACATCATACCGACGCCTTTACCACCCAAACATTTCCTGGTATCCATTAACCAAAAACGATTTTAAAAGTCCCCTCTATGCGAATTTGAACCCAAGAACACCGTGCCGACAGGCAAGCATATTAGCACCAAAGTTGACATACCGCTAGTATTTTCTAATTGTACTTCTTCTTCTCTTGTATCACCCATGAAGAATGAGACCTCAGTGAACTCACCCCAAAACTCCTCTAGAGACTTGTGCCATGGCTGGTTGAATATTGCATCTACATTGTTCTACAGGATGAGGCTACCACCCCCGCGCCTCTTATGACATGTATGGTAGGATAAAGTGGCACAGCCCTTTGCCTCGCTTATGAACCCCGCTAATACATGGGAGATAATCATACTTTCATGATAAATATAAAAACAAATTTTGCATATCCTTTTAGTAGTTTGCCAGACGAAATTAACTGTTCTAACCGGCTAAAATTGTTTGAGCGGAGGACCTTATCGTCTGCTTATATTAGTTCTGGGATTACAGGCAATCATCATCATTATCATCATTATCATCATCAGGTGTCTTGCCGGAAGCGTGAGCGATCATGCCTCTCCATAAATTACAATCTCCGACGGCATAGATCAATTCATGTGTAGACTCCCTTCCGTGTAATGGCACAAGACTGTCAAGAATTTTCTCCCTCTGTATCCCTCTATCGCTCTTTCCACAAATCTATTCGGCTGTCACAGTATGTTCCAGTTTTTGTCTTCTCCTAATGTGGCAAAAAATTATGACTGCCCCTTTGTGATGTTTGTGATAAGTTGTCTTTGCGATTTAGTCTTCCTCAAAATGTCCAGATTGCTCATTTTGACTGTCGAGGGAATTTTTAGTATTCTTCTTTAAACGACATCTCCAATGCTTCTATGGATTTTTTCACCTGTCTACTAACTGTCCAGGATTTACAGCCGTATGTTAAAACTGGCCCTATGTAACATACAAGAACTCTTTTTCACACTTCCAATAAGGACCTATTGCATACAACTTCTCCCTTTTTAGAAACACAGCTGTACTATATGTTTATTTCTACTGACCAATAAACATGGGTTGTCTGCACTGCACACAAGCAACAAATGAATAACTATCAGCTGTCTGCAGAGTGAGTCTGTTCCCTTCTGCTACAATGCCGGAGGGTCTCATCCACGTGCTGGCATCTCCCTGTGGAAACAACAACATACTGTGTTCAGGTTGAGGATACCTTTTTGGTTCAACTTATTTCAGATTTTGGGAAAGAGGGATTTTGGGATTATTGTATCTACTTCAGATTGAGGCAATATTAGGTTGGAGTTCCAACACAGGGCTGGGATTCTTCAAAAGAATCACTGGCTGCTAATTTCATACATCCCTTGGATCTCTTAGGTAGATACATTGATTACTCAGTCTTCTCGAACGACTATTAGATTCATGTGCAAATCGATCACGTTAAGAATATGCCATGACAACTATAACCATGGATGTAGTCTGTCTACAGAAAGTAAAAGCTTGCTGAAATCTGACCTCCAAGTTAGGAACATAATTAGTCAGTACGCACAACCTCAAGAAGAGGAACGGTGAAGAGAAACCAAATATAAATACCAGATTCTTAATTGATGTATAGATTCTTAAACAATGTTTAGAAATCATAAGTCACCATAATCATTGCCATAGTAATCACAAACATTACTATGTTCATGTATGACCACCATGGCGCCATAACATTAATGAAGTGAGGTTTTTCACAACCATAAAACATCAGGGTTACTCAAAACATACTCGTAGTTTATTTTATTACATAAGTCAACCATAATAATTTCTTTACTAGCTTTATATGTATTGTCTGAACAATAATATTAAACTTGTCTTCTTCCATACATGTTACAGCCTATCATCATCATCATTATTATTAATATCATCATTATAATAATAAAGGAAAGCCGCGGTAGCGCTGTGGTCATCACGCTTGTGTACTTGCCCTGTGGTGGTGTGTTCGAATCTCCATCTAGGCGTACATTATCTGTTTTCTGTTGATTGTCCTGGGCTCCCAGGTCGGCCAAGCCTGACATGGGTACCAGGAAATATTCTAGGAAGTAAATGCGGCCGGCGTGATACTGGCCACATCACCCATCGAGTGCTGACTGATCTATAAACTGGCTCTAGCACCCTCCATGAAATCACGCCAACGCCTCCAATACGCCTCGTGGCATGCAAAACTATGGTCCCTTACATAGTATGTGTAGTTTGTAAGCTAACTATTGAGCAGGGCCACGTCATACAATTCATCAGTTGGGCAGAATCTAGACCAAGCACGTGAATACAGGATCGATACTGCGATCCAGTCACGACAGCCTGATGTACAATCATTGTTCAATAGCTCAAACAGCTGTGAGGCAGATTTGGAACTGGCATCGGAATTAGACTCTTGCGCAAGCACGCACACACAAAAAAAAACGTCAGCATTCACTGGTGATGATTACTGGCAGAGACTACTGATGGAGAGACTTCTGACAAAGGTTTTTGGCTTTAGACTACTGGAAGAAACCAGTAACACAACCTAAAGCAGATATCACTGTCAGAGACAGTGACGCGGTCTATTGACAGTGACTTCTTACAGAATACTACCGACAGAGATAGCTAAAAGAGACAACTGGCAGAGATTACAGACGACTAACAGAGACTACCAACACGGACGATTGATGAAGACTACCGACACAGACTACTGACAGAAACTATTGACAGACGACTGATAAAAACTACTCACACAGGCGACTGACAGAGACTAGTGACAGAGACGACTGATGGGAATTCGCTCACTGACTTTGTCATTTCTTTCTGAACGAGATGTTAACAGTTACACCCAGCTGACCGGAGTGTGGAGAGAACCCGCTACACCGCTGTCATAAGAAACATTTTCATGGCGTTCAACCTCTCTGCCACATGGCTAGTACAATCATATACTTTTACAACAGTAACAAGGTGTACCATTTATTTATAACACTCACCCAGTCTCTGTCCAGTGTGCGGCTATTGTAAACTGATCTTGACCAGTTCATTCGGACAGTACAAGGACCTGATGACAAAACCACTGAAGCATACAATGGACCACTGTTTGCAGTTGAAACTGTCGTTCGTCCAATCATTTCACCTGACAGTTTCTCAAAGCAAAGTATTGCCATTTCATCATCAATAAAATCCAGATAACAACTGATAGTTTCCCCTGTGAATAAAAGGCAATAACTTTGAATTACAATGAGAAGCAGAAGTACCGAGGTTTCATTGAAGAAAAAAACAGTATTTCCTTGTTGGATATTTTTTCCCCAAGCAGGAACCAGCTATAGTTCTGTGTTTTGTTTGGACACTCCCATTTTGTAGGCCTGAATGCACAAAGGACTGGGTGGCACGTTTGCTCCTCTCTTAGCGAAAGACGAGCAAAGGCATCGAATCTTTGTTCTACCGAGCTTATGAGGTTATCAGCCTGGCCTCCTAGCAATTACACTATCGCGAGGGTTTTTGTTGCATTAACTTTTAATATATTACAAAATATACAACCAGTTCTAACTTATGGGTGCGAATCATGGACAATTAGTAAACTTGCGAAAAAAAACCTTAAGAGGCTTTGGGGATGTGGTTTTATAGAAGAATGCTGAAAATTCATTGGACAGCCTAAATGAGCAGTTTAAACATTTTGAGGGAGGCTAAGTAAAACAACTTGTCATAAACATCAGAAAGATACAGTCTCCATTTTCGGTCACATTGTGAGAAGAGAAATACTGTAACATCTAGTTACAACTGGAAAGATTTGTGAAAAGAGAGGCACCTGAAGACTGCGAACGAAAATGCTTGTCAGCCTTGTGTCATGGCACGGAAGTGTATCAGCACACGAATTAATACATACCATTAGAGATTACATGACGTGGGAAAGCTGGATCGCCCATGTCAGTCGGTAAGGCATTTGATGATGATACTGCAAAGCACTTATAGCTGTGTGCATTTCAGGTCATCGTTTTTGTTGATTTAGCTTCTGATGGTTCACTTACTTTCCACGCGGATAGCTCCATAAGTGCCCCATTGTCTTCCCATAGATCACAGAAGGAGATTTTTATTACAGCGCACAAACTCCGTAGCACCAGAGAGGATGCAAATGTGTATAGTAGAATCAGGACCAGGAGGTCACCATGGCCGTATGGATAATAGCGTTCGTTCTTAAACATCCGGTGTGCTGATGCCGAGGTAGCGGGTTCAACCCTACGCCGGTCAGTTGGATGAAAATGTTGTCTTCTCGTCCTTGACTTGGGGACGTAATTTACAAGTACCTGTTAAGTAGCAGTGGATTCGCCTAATGTCGAGAGACATTGGTGAAAGGGGAAGCTAGCCCACATGCAAACATCAGTCCAGTACACGAGAAATAGTAGCACCTTGAATGGACTACGCTTGAATTCAATAGCGAGCCAACGCACACAAGAAAAAGAGAAAACATTCAATTTGGTCACTACCGGAGATTACACTGGAGACGCTAGTATCCTAGCATGGCGGCATACTGGTACGAGGGTAAGTTAATAAGTAAGTCACAAATGGCTTTATAAAAATAACTAAATATGATGACAACTTGAAACCAGTTTATTTTTATACATACATTGTCACTTTATTTCTCAACATAATTTCCACCAACACTGATGTACTTATCCCATCGTTTTATCAGTCCTCCCAAACCGGCTGCATAGAACTGCGTGCTCTGTTTTCTAAACCACGTTTTCACTTCACATTCAACTTCGGCGTCATTCGCGAAATTCTCCCGCCAAGGTGGGTTTTCAGTGGACTTAGCCCCTAGCGATTTCCTGTAAAGCGGTGCATAGTTGGGTAGAAAAGTTACAAGGGCGAGTGAATAAGTAAGTCACACAGTTCTGTGGGATGGCAGGTAAATGAAAATAAAGCACGCAGCTCTATGCAGCAGGTGTGGGAGGACTGATAAAACGATGGGATAAATGCATCAATGTTGGTGGAAATTATATTGAGAAATAAAGGGACAATGTGTGTATAAATATAAACTGGTTTCAAGTTGTTATCATAGTTATTTATTTTTCTACAGCCATTTGTGACTTACTTATTAACTTACCCTCATATTTATAATATCTTTTTATTCAAATGATTTAATAAAATTACATGAGAAACAACAAAGTCAAACAGTCAAAGAACAAATATTAGCGGTATAATAATATATTTCTATTTCCATCATTTTAAAACATGTTTGATGTCGGTCTGTGTTTATAATATTAATAACAACTTAACTGATTAAGTGCCATGGGATGATTAAATCTTCTTAACCAACTTCCCGTATCTGCCACGGGTTTATATACAGTAGTTTTCCCTAAGCAACCCCAGTTTAATTTGATATACAATATAACATGTCTGCTACCATAATAACAACTTTTAACTCATAATTGTGACACATCCCTACTCCCCATTTTCCGCCATTCACTTTTCTTTGGTCCAAACCTACCTTGTTTTTGTCAATAAACAGTCACTGTTGTATTTCCTACCATTGCTAGCGTCAAGAGAGTTTTGTTTTTTTTACGTCAGGGGATTAAATATCGAGTGCATTTGCTACTCATTGTATACAATTAGATCATAATGTTCATAATGTACGCAGCAGGTCCTTTGTAGAACGTCGTTCTAATCACGACTGACCGGAGAAGTCTCTCGCCAGTTCCCATAAAATATGTACTATATAACGAGGATCTCTTAATATCTCGTGTCCATCTGCATGTTGCATGACTGACGGTTATTACTTCCAGATATATCTAATTTCTTATTTTATTCAAATAGAATTGTCAAGACGTATATTTCTCAGATCAAGACACAAGGAACACGCAACAGAAAAAAAAACAAAAAAACAATGCATATTATTTGACAAGCAAATGTGACCGCCGCTTTGTTGGAATCATACACGCGGGTTTCATGAAACACGTGTTCAGTCCACAACAAGGAAACTGGAAGGCCTCTCTATACGTCGCTTCGGTTTACGTTGTTTCGCTATAACGTCGCTGTCACAATGTGTCATAACTTTACTTTACGTCGCTACGTCCCGCCATAACGTCGTCACCTGTGCATAAACATGTATAGTGTTTCGCTATACGTCGTTTCACTTAAAGTCGCATTTTCTAAGAACGTAACCCCGACGTTAACTGAGGCCTTCCAGTACAGATGAGTAACTTTTATATTTATATTTTCATATTGTTTTTATTTTCATGTAGTTGTATCGGTGTGTGTGTTTCTTGTTTGTGTGCTGATGAAGGCTTTGACTGCAACATCCATTTTGCTACTTGTGATCGTGTTCTAGTAGAGCTTACAGGCTACTTCTCTCTCTTTGTGTGTGTGTGTGTGTGAGAGAGAGAGAGAGAGAGAGAGAGTCAGAGAGACAGAGAGAGAGACAGAGAGAGACAGAGAGAGAGACAGAGAGAGAGACAGAGAGAGAGACAGAGAGAGAGAGAGTAGTAGAGTTCTAGTAGAGCTTACAGGCTACTTCTCTCTCTTTGTGTGTGCGTGTGAGTGTGTGTGTGTGTGTGAGAGAGAGAGAGAGAGAGAGAGAGAGAGAGATTCATCCATTGGAACAAGCCTGGCACGCTTACAACAGCATTTAAAGATATGTTGGTATGGAAAGATAGTAATAACCTATTATGAACTCTGTCTGGCAAATATTACTTTAACTTTCTCTGAATTTTATATTTTTACTTTTAAAAACAACACATGTTTTTGTCCAAAAGCATCTAAATTCGAGAGGATAAGACTTTGGGAGAGAATAAGGCCCGGTGGGTAGACACTTAACAAGGTGCCATAGACTTGAGCACACAATACCTTTTTTCCATTTGGAAACGGGCCTCATTCCTTCGTTCATTGCCAGAGATCCCAGCTTCAGCAAGTATCCACATGATGTGGAGTTTGAGCCTAAGAAATGTCCTTCCATCGGGTGATCTCTGCAAGAGAGTCCACACTGGAGTTCTGTACTGTCCTCTTTTATTGAAAATAAAATAACACAGGATAAATTTAACAAGTTGAATTGTTAATTCAATGACTTAAAGATAGCTCAAAAGTTGTAATTTAGGGAGAAATGTGCTAAGCAGTTGATTTAATTTCTTTTTATTTTAAATTAAATTACTCTTTTCTGCATCTTGAGCTTTATTTTGGGTATATGGTGCTTGCCCCATATTTTGTAGACCAAGCAGCATTCATGGGTTATGGGGGTCTGTTTACTGCCAGCACTTTTACTTCTCAAGATATCCTGGTACACATATCAGCCTGCGTCGTCTTGGAGAACCAGGTCAAGTTTAAGAAATCTGCCTCGATGAGGATTCGAACACACGAGTCCGGGACCCGCAGGCAAGTGTGTTAGCCACTGCGCCAACGTGGCTCTCAGATAATATACTTATGTGTAATTACAGTAAATTATCACGTTTGCGATCTTTGACTTGGAAGAACTTTCGAAACATCTTGGATACTTGGTTTCTTGGTCACTTCCTAAATTATCCAATTGAATTGCTGCATTGGGTCATATAACTTACTCCATTACTGCGTTGGTAGATCTTGGTCTAGGCCAGTGGTTCTCAACCTTTTTTGGCCTGTGCCCCCCTTCACCATATTTTCAGAACATCATCCCCCCTCCCCTTTTCGTATTTCCTACCTAAAAATCCCACCCCCGTCCCTACATAGTATACATAATAATGCAAGCTAAATTTAATAGCACATACTAAAACAAGTCTAGACGTCCAAATAAAACGTGATTTGTGGGTCTACTTACTTTATAAATTGAATTTAAGAAGGATGAGACGTACAGAATCATACAGTATGAAGGGAAAAACAATATCAAGTAATCAGTTCTTGTATTAACGCGATCTTTAAATAATCTTAATTTCACTCCCCCCCCCCCCCCCCTGGAAACCCTAAAATTCCCCCCTGGAGGGGGGGGGGAATTCCCTACCGGTTGAGAACCACTGGTCTAGGCTATAGAATCACCATGCCTATGTACAATTCCTCAAACGTGTTACCTTCAGCAAGTTAAGTCAGCAAAAGACTGCATCTGACACCATGTGGCGTACTGGTTACATAGTGGCACCGCCATATTTTAAACTGTTGGAAACTCGATTGGTGATGTGGTCAATGTTTGTTGTTAATTTCCACACGCCGATGGCGTAAATTAACTTTAAAATAGCAAACTCTTCTTTGCCGGCTCCATGACGAAGGAGTTACAAATGCAATTCTTAATCCTTCATATCGAATTCGAAATACAGCTGCCGGAGATTATGAAGCAGACCGCCTTTGTGTTGGTTTCTATGCAATGGTATGAGTGCCGGTCTTTCATAAAGCAATGTCAAACTACTGAACGTAATAGAAATCACAAACAGCAAAAATATGCTGCGTTTGACTGCAACATCCTGTAAAGGATATGCAACTAATTTTAGAAATAGTTTACAGAAAAAGGAGTTCTGTGGAACTGCGAAGTCATCTTTCCAACTCGAATGGCCCCGTCCTTCTCTTTTCTATATCCTGGCACGTGATTCCGCACGATACGAAGTCTTGTGTGTCAATGGGATGACGCAATCGGTAGCCATCATTTTCAACTACATTTCTTCCTTTTCATCATTTATGTTCTGGATTCTATGAGTACAGACGTGTCGTTCAATGCGTCTCTTGAATGTGTGAACAATACGAACCCGTTTTGCCACAGTTGCGGACAAATAACGATGCTATCACAAAAGCGAACCATTAAATCCGATGGTGCAGAAAGCTTACAACCTTTATTTTGGTTTTAAAATCGATGACCGGTTGATGGTCCCACACATACGTTCTCAATTGTGTGCAGCAAATATGCGCACCAAGTTGATGGACCGAAACCAACGATTTGATGCGTTCTGAAACTCCAATGATGTGGATGTAACCGACGATCAAGTTGAATAATTTTTACTATCCATGAATTCTCTAAATGGGTAAAACATTTTTATATGTTTACTCTGTACAATTATCCCTGAACAGCCATAACATATAATGAGAGATGCCTTGAAGTGATTAGAATAAGAATCGCCATGGCGAAGGTAACTGTAGCCTTTTGCGAGATGGAAAACGTACTGACCAATAAAAAGATGTCATTTGCAAAGAGAAAAAGAGTGTTAAGGTGCTACATAGAAATTGTACTTTTGTTTTGTATGAATGTGAACCCTGGGCAATGAGCAGACAAGCTAAACGAAAACCCATCTGATGGCTGTGGAAATGTGGTTTCTGGGGAAAATGGAAAGAGTGCCATGGACAGGCAGAACACCAAATGACCAAGTCCTACAAGAAACAAATGAAAACCCTAAACTGATTTAGAGAAATTAGACGCAGACAGTCACAGCTTTTTTTTTTTACCCGTTATGAGAAGAAATAAATTGGAGAATTTTGTGACAACTGACAATATTGAGGGGAAACGAACAAGGGGAAGGCAGAGAAGTAAATACCTGGCAGGTTTGGCCACGTGGTATGGTCGAGACAAGAACACTGAGCTGATCCACGACTCCGGTGAGCACGTAAGATTGTGAAACGTAATCGATTATGCTTATCGGCATGAAACATGATGATGATATTTGTATTCAGAGAAATCGGCCTACTAACTCTCCGAATTTGCCCTCTGCCATGAGAACAGTAGCAGGCTCGCTAGGGAAGTTGATAGCATACTGCTCTTATAATGTCATTAGCACAGTCGGGCTGGTGTTCTACGCCTGAGCACGTTGCCTGCGAAAGTGAGGGATAGATTGGCAGCCGCTCCTCCTTGGATCCAGCTCTACACAATGTGATGACGCCAACACATTACAGGAAAGGGGCCCTATCACACGGCAAGCTACATTGCGCATGTTTTGCTCGGTCTATATTTGTATAAACCAATCGGCGCTCGGTGGGTTTTCAGGTCAGTATCACGCTTGCCACGTTTCCTTCCCAAACCATTTCCTGGTACAATTTTTAGGCTGGGTCGACCTGTAAGCTCAGATTAATTAGTAAAATTGTAATCCGCCATGAAAAGGATCGACCCCATGAGCACCGGGCCTGCAAGCTAGTGCCGAATCCCAACGCTACAGCGGCACAACGCTACCGCGGCACAACGCTACCGCGGCACAACGCTACCGTGGCACAACGCTACCGTGGCACAACGCTACCGCGACACCCTTTAATATCAGATATGACAATAAAACCTAAATATATTGTCAAATGTTACTTGCCGCGCTAGCTAAAAGGTGGTATTTTTAACATCAACACAAAAACACTTCTGAAACCATGTGGATACATGGTGTGCCAAATTGGATACCTTGGGTGCCTTCTTAACTTACCGATTCTAATTGCGTCATCGGTTGGCTTTTGCAAATGCTAGATTAAACGATTTTATAATGACTGAGCGTTTACAAAGTTGCATATCATTTACAGGAAGTCGCAGTCAACCCCAGATTTTTTAGCTGTTTGTGATTTCTTGGCACGTTTACGCTCAGTAGTTTTTCATTGCTTTCTGAACGACCGGCACTTATACCATTGTATGAAAATCAGCGCAAGGAGGTCTGCTGCCAAATCGCCCGTAGCTGTTTCGAACGCGGTATGCGGGATTACGAACTGCCTTCGTAACTCCTTTGCCACAGGGCCGGCTTGACTGAGAGGCATATGGGAAATTAGAGGTATTCATCATCATAATCATCATAATAATCATCATCATCATCATTCATTGGCACCTTTCTGTCTTGACAGACGATAGTTTGGTACATTGTGCTTCAAAAAGGCTTAATAACTACAACCCACGGCAGTGGCGAATGTGGCTGATAAGGCCAATCCAATTCGTGCTGTAAATGTTCGTCCACAGTGGATTCATGGGAAAACATGGTAATTTCCACCATCATGCACCATCTTACATCTCTCGCGCTCTGTGTGTGCTTTATCTGCAATCATTTTCTCATTTGTCCTTTTTCCATTTCTGATAGTTGCCCTCCATGCAACACGTTCAGCGGCGACTTGCTCCCAATGTGCATTATCAATGCCTGTATCAATCATGTCCCACTTACACACATCTTTGTATCGTAGTAGAGGCCGGCCCTGAGATCTCCTACCCATCTGGCATTCACCAAAAAAGATGTCCTTTGGTATTCTACCATCATCCATCCTCCTAAGATGTCGTATCCATCTAAGTCTACGAAGACTGAGCATGGAACACACCGTCACACAACCTGATCTTTCCAATACTTCAGTATTTGTGATTTTGACATGTTACCTCTCGCTTTGATTCCGAGACCGGTTAAGACCAGGGATGGAGTTATTGCCTCTCCATAGCACCATCTGTGGGTTGTCTTCGGGTGTGTTCACTGCCTGATCTGGAGACAGCTCAACGAAATCAATAAACTCGCTACACCTGAAGTCTGCTGTGACGGCTGCCAGGGTTAAGGCTGCCGCAAGATCAGCCTTTTTTTTTAAGCACAATAATAATAATAATAATAATAATCGAGTTTCGCCCTCGTTTGAGCTCGTCAGTAGTGCATATCCCTGACCGGATCCGGAAACAGTCCCGGATCACGCGTGTGAAGCGGGTGTGTAACCACGCGGCACACACTGGACACACCAAATTATCACAACAGAATATCACAACGCTACCCATCGTAGGCTATGCTCAAGATGGGTAGCCTACGATGGGTAGCGTTGTGATATTCTGTTGTGATAATTTGGTGTGTCCAGTGAGTGCCGCGTGGTTACACACCCGCTTCACACGCGTGATCAGGGACTGTTTCCGGATCCGGTCAGGGATATGCACTACTGACGAGCTCAAACGAGGGCGAAACTCGAGTATAGTGCTTCCATATTGACATGGATAGGCCTTAGGTTCATACCAGAATGTGATCGGCGTTGCCAGTAGTGGGTTGTGCTCAATATTTAAATTTCAAATCCCGAAACAACCACATAATCAATAATAATAATAATAATAATAATAATAATAATTTGAATGACTTAAATTACCCTTAAAGACAGAATATATTCAAAACATGCTTTACAAAAATCAAAACATGCAATGTATAGTTTGTTCGTCTGTAGAAATGTGTATATAAAATAAACAGTAAGTGTACCAATAATAATAATAATAATAATAATAATAATAATAATAATAATAATAATAATAATAATAATAATAATAATAATAATAAATGTTAATAACTTAAATTTTCTTTAAAGATAGAATATATTCAAAACATGCAATGTAGGGTTTGCCTCATAGAAAGCTTGGAAACAACACGAAAACAGAAAATCGGGCCTTATTGTTTTCTTATCGTTATTCGTGTTACCTTTCCTCATGAATAAACTAGGCAGGCCGAGAGGGGGATCATGCTGCATAGGCAACACATGTTCTCTACCATTCAGCCCAGGCTTTTTGCTATGGAGAACTTATTGTGCCTTATTTTTTTTAAGCACAATGTAACAAACAATCTTCTGTCGAGGCGGCATGTGCAGGTAATTATCTTTCAAACAACAAGGATGAAGGCAAGTCTACCTAAGTCTATGACCTCCAGGTAGAACCCATCGCCCACCTCAGATAAAGAATGTCGCAGGTATTGTACCAGCTGTGGGTTGTCTTCGGGTGTGTTTAAGGTAAACACTGCCTGATCTGGAGACAGCTCAACGAAATCAATAAACTCGCTGCACCTGAAGTCTGCTGTGACGTCTGCCAGGTTTAAGGCTGCCACAAGATCAGCCTGACAACTGCTCGGGGCCTGCTTTTCTAATTCCAGTCTCACAGAATCACCTGGTAATAGAAAATAAATAAACGGAAACATTAAATAATCATAGTATTTCAGTCACAAAAGGATTGTCTGTTCCACTTTTCACATAAGACGGTGAGGAGCATTTGTGTGATATTCAGTGAACAGGAACGGAGCATTATGATGTGACCTTTGTCGTGAAATAGAAATCACGACTAACGTATAAAAGGGACAGATTATAATGCGTTCCGAATAAATGAGCCCGAATGAGATCTATTATTGAACTGATCTCAGTAAAGTCCAGATATATTCTAGTTTAGGTGAACGTTTCTATTTTTTTTCCACACTTTACCCCCCCCCCCATACCACCCCCCCCCCCCCAAATTGTGATATAGGCCTTCAACCAACTCACGCCCATGCCACGTAGCTCCGCCCATGTCCCACCCGTATTCCCATCCAATGTGTTTACTTTATCACGTATCTGATTTAGTGTGTGAGACAGGAGTCCAGTGTATTGGTGAATCTGACATACCATTTTAATCCTTCCATTGTGTGCAGGCACAAATAGTTACATCTTGTCTCGTACAATCCCAGAATACAAATCCTGTAGTATGCTGCCCCCTACACCATATGTGTGGTCTTTTCCAGTTCATAAATAGTCCTTACTTCTAGATGACAATTCTGTTAATTTCCCTTATTAGGAGCGGAATAGGGCAAACAAAAGCCGCATTTCAGAAAATGAAGAGTATCTTATGCAATATGTCACTATCACTGAATGGAAGAAAGAGAGGTGCTGAAATGCTATGTAGAACCAGTTTTGCTGTATGGCAGTGAATCTTGGAATGTAAATGAACAAATTAAGAAGAAATTAGAAGCAACAGAGATGTGGTTCCTGAGACGAATGTTGCGAATTCCTTGGACTGCCAGAGTAACTAACGACGACTGCCTGAAACAGGCTAATGAAACTAGAACATTAAATACAACAATAATACAGAGACAAACATCTTTCTTCGGTCATGTGATGAGAAGAGAGGCATTGGAGAACATCGTAACAACTGGAAAGATCCAGGGGAAGAGAGGCAGAGGCAGACCAAGAGAAATTATGCTGGATGGATTGAGACGGTGGCATGGAGGAATATCAGCAGCAGAGTTGATCCAGAAAACCAAAGACCGAGATCTATGGAGAGCCATGAACGCCTACGCCAGCCGGCACGGAACTTGATGATGATGATGAGAAAGGAAGAACACCGGCGATCAGGACATGTTGTGGCTTTCTCGTCATCGCACCATATGTCTTCTAGAAGCACACCCTTAAAGAGTGTTACTATTCTATGCTTCCATTATGGATAGGTTAAAAAGTGTTACTATTTTTTGCTTCCATTAAGGATAGGTTAAAAAGTGGTACTATTTTTTGCTTCCATTAAGGGTAGAGTAAAGAGTGCTATAATTCTTTGCTTCCATTAAGGATAGGTTAAAAAGTGTTACTATTCTTTGCTTCCATTAAGGGTAGAGTAAAGAGTGTTACTATTCTTTGCACCGTTAAGGATAGGCAAAAATGGGTTACTATTCTTTGCTTCCACTAGGGGTTCCAATACTATATGGGCGGAAACCTCATTCGTGGCCTCTAACGAATGAATGATAGTTACAGTGTTACTATACTTCATATCCCGGTCATAAAAAGTTAGTTGCATATCTTTTACAATACGTCGCTGTCAACCCCAGAATTTTTTTATTTTTATGATCTTTTTGGAAGTTTACGTACAATAGTTTGCCATTGTTTCTGAACTACTGGCACCCATTGGCATACCATTGTATGAAAACCAACGCAAATCGGTCTGCTGGCATATCGCCCTTCGAATGCTGTATGCAGGATTACGAATTCTCGGTATACCCGGGCGTGATAAAGTTTTCAGGCTGTTGAGGCATATGTGCTAACCGTATATGTGTACATACCAATAGGCACTGGAGGGGTGAGGTGGTCAGGATCGTGCCGACTGTCTTTACTTCCCAAGACATATCATGGTACACATTAGGCTGGGTCGACCTGGGAGCTCTAGTCAATTGTATTAATCTGAGTAGATGTGAATTCGAACCCATGACCTCCGGTCCAGCTAGCAAAGGTGATAGCCACTGCGCCACGGCGGCTGGCTAGTTTGCGAGCCAGTCATGATTGGCATCCATCTGATTGGAAGATAGTTACCTAGGATGCCAATGAAGCTCTTGATACCATGCATGGTCCGGGCTTAGAAAATAAAGATGCACTAGCCAGGCGGCCTTAACTCCTCAGGCTCAAAGACTATGCACCGCAAGGTACTATATTGGCAGTAAATGACAGATGTATGAATGGATTAATATGAATCACTGTCATGTTCTCGTTACTCTTGGCAGAGAACGCGGAGAGGTATACCGTAAGGGTATCTTCTTCTTCTTCAGCGTTCCGAGCCATTGAGGTTCTTTGCTGCAGATACAATCCGTCTCCATTCGTCTCTCTGGTGGACCTTCTCTTGCCAGTCGTTGATTCCAAGTGCTTGTAGGTCTGTATATGTATTATCTCTCCACCGTAAGGGTATGCGAATTGAAATATAACAAATAACAGATAACATAGAGAGGTATACCGTTGACATACGCAAATGAAAATATAACAAATAACGGACACCTCGGAAGAAACTGATATATGTATTAGATTATAAACCGACTATATCCAGCATGAGAATTGAATTAGAGGCGGACAATGAGGGTCTTCCGTTTAACTATGAGATTTCGTATATGGAGGTTTCTATGGTTGCTGTTGTTGTCTAGTTCTCTGTGTATGTGTCAGGGGCCCACAATGGGTGGCTATGGTATGAATGACTAAGCTATTTAGATATATCACTCTTCAAATAATGTTGGTGAGTCTACTGCCTGGATCTTCGGGGGATTGAGGCATTGAAAGAACTGGTACTCCAACTTCAAACAGTCGAAGAGGTGTCGTCATCACATTCACATTTTGTTGCTACGTTTAACTCTCACTCTGATGACATAATGGACACACTAATGTTATTTTATGTCTTAACGTACTTCCCAAGGATATCGTTACCTATCTCTTGCTGCCAGCTTTTCCTTTCAATGTGGTTATCTCGCTTTGATTTAATTTCAATATGGGTTTCTTGCTTCATGGCACCAACCGTTGGGCCATTGATCATGATCAAAGAATAAATACTGTGCCTCCCATATTACAGGTTGCTGCCAGCTAACACAGAGGTTGATGAAACGAAAACACCCAGACTTCTGGCATCCGGTATTACTTGTGAAGTAAAAGGCTCGATCATAGCTTTGGATAACATAGGTGTTTTAAAATGTAACAAGCAGAATTAAGAGGTTCACCGTTATTACACCAAATTGTGTCCACAGAGTTCGGTCTCTTTCTGCAGAGCGACCTACATAAAGCGTCGCACATGGTATGAAATCTGAAGCTCCAGCAACGGTCCAAGGGATCTCCGAAAAAGGAACTGAATGACGATGTCAGAAAAGAAACCCAGGATATTTGGTACGCGCGGCAGGCAGCTTGATCACTTCGTCACATCCATCTGAATAAACAAACACGGACTTTATACAGAAAATATAATCAAGAGTATCTTTTACCTTGTTCTACAAAGCCAACACATGGAAAGAAACCTCCCCTTGGTTGCCGTGTTCTCTTTTTGTAAACAAGTTCACCATTTTTTGTGAAATACACCATGACCAGTATGGGCTCTCTAAAATGAGACTTGTCGATTTCAGGAAAGATAACACCACATCCCATTCTGTCTCCTTCCACGCATGTCTTTCGTCGGCAATCTTCTTCTGTAAAGCAAAGGATAAGACATACGCATAAATTGTTTATGTTTGTCATATATTCAGTAGATCTGTATTGTCATCCAATCTGCATTCTGACATGTAGAGTGCTCGACAAAACAAAGACGGAGGGGTATAAAGCGGCGGGCTGATGTTTCATGTTTGGATTAACTCTTCTGTGATTAATGGGGCTGTGGCGAGGGGTTACGGGCGAGATTTGTAATCCCAGCATACCGCGTTCGAAACACAGCTGCGGGAAATTTAGCTGTAGACTGCCTTGCGTTGATTTTCATACAATACTATGAGTGCAGATCATTCAGAAAACAATGGCTAAATACAGAACATAAAATTGCCAAGAAATCGCAAACAGCCAAAAAATGATGGGCTGACTGACACTTCCTGTAAAGGATATGCAACTATAGTTAACTGTTATGTTTAAATGCAACATTTAGGTTTCAGATCAGTGTTTGATGTTCTGTTAGTTTTATGTACCGGTTTATGTTCCCTGAATAAGACTTGTAGAAACTGTCAGTTGTGTGTGTGCCTTCGTTATCGATGTCCTAGTTAAATGTGAGGTTGTTTTCGTTATAACTCGACAACGGTCACATTCTTCTGTGGTTACCATCTAATATAACCACCGCGTGGTTACTTGGAGAGTAGCGGATAGGCGCTTACCTGCTGGTCCGGTAGTTATGGGTTCCAGTCCTTATGGGGAAGAAATTTTTTTTTTTAAATTTACCTGGGCTGTCAGGTGGACCAGGCCTAAACTGAGTACCAGGAAATGTCTTGGGAAGTAAAGACGGTCAGTGACACACACAGAGACAGAGACACACAGAGAGAGAGAGAGAGAGAGAGAGATACAGAGACAGAGACAGAGACACACACACACAGAGAGAGAGAGAGAGAGAGAGAGAGGTTCATGTGTGTAATGAAGCATTTCCGAGCTTTGGTAAACACGTCTCTGTCAGAATTACCAAAACACGATCAAGTGCTGTGCCGACTGACGTCCACAATCATGCTTCTCCACATCCTGTGATCACCAACGTCATGGATCAATTCCTGTGCTGACTCCCTTCTGTGCCATGACACTTTCTTTTTCTTTTCTTCGCATATCCTTTACAGGACATTGCTGTCAACAGCAGCATCTTTCAGCTGTCTGTTGATTTCTTGGCAAGATTACGCTCAGTAGTTTGCCATTACTTTCTGAGCGGCCGGCTCAGTTATCCCGCAAGTCACCAGCGGGGGTCGAACCGCCTCCAGCTCTCGCCAGCTACGAGACTCTGCGTGATAAACGGGATTACGGAGAAAGTGTTGTAACCCCTCGGCCAGAGAGACCGGCGCCATGACACTAGATTCAATTTGACTTCAGTTTCCCTATCCCTCTTTCCACAAATATTTCCAGTTGTTACATGTTCCAGTTTTTTTTTTCTTTACACATAATATGGCCAAATAATTAAGACTGTCTCTTTCTATTTGTGATAAGTTGTCTTTGAGACTTAGCCTCTCTCGAAATGTCCAGATTGCTCATGTTGGCTGTCCAAGGAATTTTCAGCATGTAAAACCACATCTCCAAAGCGTGTAGGGATTGTTTTCACTTGTTGATTAATTGCCTATGATTTGTAACCATATATTAGAACTGGATCACTATAAGAAAACGGAAATTGCACGACAGACATGCTAAAAGAATGTTATTATATATTAACCATTTTAATTGAAATGAAACAAAGGAAATTTTACATGATTTATTATATAACCATACCTGCTTTAACAGCACCATTACAGTAGAACTGGCCGTCATCGGTATGATAACCTGCATACAGGTAGTAAATATAAATATCGTGTTAGCAGAACTACTTCTGAATAACGAAGACACAAACAATAGATTGCACGATTTATTGCCTGGCATATTTCGCTGCATCTCGTCAGGTACATACTGCAGAAATCACACAACTTACGTGAATTAATTAGATAAATCCTTCAAACTGAAATATACACATGTTCGCATAGTAATGTCGATTGTCTACCACGGTAATTTTAAACTGACTAACATGTCTTTCTGCTTGCACAAGGACGGCTTACGAAGGTTGATTATTATAGCTTCAGCAAACTTTAACAATCGACTACTTTGTGTGTTGAACAACACACCGAAGGCACTGTCTCTTTCAACCACGTGACCGCTCTCGAGCACATGTCTCCCGACCGATGAAGCCGGACTGTTCCGGTGTGTCGGCCTGCCTAGGCTACCATCTTCTGTGTGTAGTATCTTGTCCACCCAATTCGGAATGTGTTCCGAAACCCCGCAATGTAACTGTCGCTCAGTTCTGCCTATGTAGATGGCCTCGCATCTACATGTAAATTGGTAAATACAATTTGATTTGGCGTACAAAGCTACAGGTTCTTTTACTGCTGGGACAGGGATCGGTGTGTTTCGGTACCTGATGACTAGAGTTGCAGCACAGAATGTTCGCTCGACTGCTGTTGTGAGCCGGTCCCGCAGACGTTGCATTACGTCATCTCCTCGGAAGGTTAGCTGGATGAATACCTAGAGTTTAGGGACTGTAGTTACTTCTGATTTCGGTTTGGGCAGTTGGCAGTGGCGCTTTATAAATCCTGTGGAGTACCCATTCAGGTTTAAGGCATTCTTCAGAGTTTCAAATTCCTCTGTCAGTGTGTCCTGGGTGCATATCTTCCTAGCACGGTCAAACAGGGTCCGTACTAAGCCCCGTTTGTACTGGACAGGTGCGAAGCTCTGAAAATTTAAGTATTGGCCAGTCCATGTTTCTTTGCGGTACACCGATCTTTGAATTGTGCCGTCTGCTCTACGTCTCATTAGGATATCTAGAAACGGCAACGCTTCGTTGTGTTCGTGTTCCATAGATAAAGAGATGTTTGATGTAGAAGAACTACTTCTACTGGTGAAATATTAAACTTATATGGAAAGCGGAACTCCTTCTAGAGGTGGAATCTTACACTTATATAGAAAGCACTGTAGATAGACATGGTGGAACAGATAGAAATAATAAACTAGAAAATACAAGCGGCAAGAGCAGCTTTCCTAGCATTGTAACAGGGAGGACCGGGCACAGATCGTGACGTACCTAGGTCAGCCAGTACTCTGGGGTCAGGTCGAAGTATTAATAACAAAACCTAAGATTAGGTAGGGGAGTACAGGAGGTCAAACTATCTATCACACTTGGCCAGTAGCAATAATATCAGTACGTGGGACACGCTATCAAATGTTGATTCCCGAACATCCTGCTGTCAACCTTGTCAGAAAGATAACTGGTTCTATGGTGCATTGCTAGTCTGGAACAATCTAGAAGAAACGAATTGTGCAAACTACATTCTATCGCAAGGCATGAGGGAAGAGAATACTAAGGGATGTAGGAAAACGTAATAACCACGAGTGAGCAGTGGATGAAGGTAGAAAAGTGGCTGGGGCTTAAACGGCGCGGATGGTAGTCAGAACCAGCAAATACAAGTAGTTAATATACAACCACTAACATTATACGAAGGGGGCTTCAAGTGAAAACCTTAAAAGTGTGATAGAAATTACTATTCATCCATCCATCATATGCCATAACGATAAGCGTGCGTGGTCATGATTCGCCATCTCACTCGATCACCAGAGTCGTGAATCAGCTTAGTGTTCTTATCTCGATCATGTCACGTGGTCAAGCCATCTAGGTATTTGCTTCTCTGTCATCCCCTAGTTCTGTTCCCCTCGATCTTGCCAGTTGTCACCAAGTTCTCCAATTTATTTCTTCTCATAACATGTCCAAAAAATTTTGACTGTCTAGTCTAATTTCTCTAATAAATTTACGATTTTCATTTGTTTCTTGTAGTACTTGGTCATTGGTTTTTCTGTCTGTCCATGGTATTCTTTGCACTCTCCTCAGAAACCGCATTTTCACACACATAAGATGTTTTTTTTTTTCAGCTTGGCTGCTCATTGTCCAAGCTTCTCATCCATACAAAAGTACAGGCTCTATGTAGCACCTAAAAACTCTTTTTCTCGTTTCAGTTGATATCTTTTTATTGGTTAGTATGTTTTTCATCTTGCTAAAGGATACTCTCGCCATGGCGATTCTTGTTGTAATCTCTTCAAGTTATCTCCCATCAGACGTTATTGCTTTTCCGAGATAATTGTACCGATTCACTTGTTGAAGAAAGTTCCCATTTACTTGTATATTACATTAAACTACAATAATCATGTCATTATCTTGTAACCTGTCAATATTATTGTTAAGGGTGTCACGAGTATTAAACTTTTGACATCATGGTGCAGACGAACACGGTGATGCGAAAAGGACAGCTTAAAGATGGTCGCCCCACTTTTGACATGCACCAAAGAGGAGCAGCTTTCTGTTAACCGTTTTTATATCAGCCTATAAAAATTCATCGACGAATGAAGGTCCAGCATGATTATGTATGCCTGTCAGTCCAGAAAGTGTATGCATGGAGTAGGAAGTTTCAAAACGGCGTGAATTCTATGAAGATATATACAGTAGCAGGTGGTGCTTGAGTGGTTACATACGCGAACAAGATAATTTTTTTTCTTCAGACATCCAAGCATTTTATCGGCGCTGGAGGACTACTGTGGTGACTACATCGAAAAATGTTCTTTACTTTTTCAGGATATATTCACCAAAAAAACAAAAACCAAAAAAAAACATTTAAGGTTTTCATTTGAAACCCCTCGTACGCTCACGAAACCACTCGCAAACTTGATAACAAGACGTCTAAATTAGCGGTGCCGAAACAACAAAGCGATACCGAACTTTCAGTTGCATTAATAAACGTTGAAGCATCACAAACAACGGTGTTTATATTTTTACTCCTTATGATCGACTGTATGACCTTCATAACGTCCCGTGAGCAGTGACTCATTGTGTGCATGGACAGTACTAGCCGATCAACTGTGCAACAGTATAAGGGCATTTGCGGAAGTGGTAAGAAGTTAAACATGGCGCCAACCAAGAAGTTAAACAGCACCAAACAAGAAGTTAAACATGGCACAATATAGAATATTTAATTCTGATCAGTGCTACCTTTGGCATCAGAAACATAGATGACGATTACAACAGTTACTTATACACTCCCAACATTCATTAACTCCTGTCTGCGCAGCATCAACACAATGTTGCCTATCCTTCGTAGGACGTGGCGGTCAGTCCCAACCCCAGGTGGATTTACTGGGCAATATTGCATGTAGTAGTTTAACATTGCTTTCCTCCACCTCCTCGTATTTGTGAAGGTCTATGTGAAGCCATAACATTATTAGCCCAAGAATTCATATATAGGCAGTCAAATACCTAGAATTATGGTTCAGTGACATCTTCAAATCTGTGCTATATAATACGTATATCGTTGTACAATATGAAGACAAGCTTGGAAACATCTAATGGCAGTGGAAATGCAGTTTCGGATAAGGAGAAAAACGGAAGAGAAAGTCCTTTAAGTAACAAATGAAATCCGTAAATTCATTAAAGAAATTAGACGCATACAATAACGATTTTATGGGCATGTTATGAGAAGAAAACACAATTTAGTGACAAATTATAAACTTGATAGGACAATAGCACAGATGAGTACAATACGATAAATATCTGGATGGCCTGGCTACATGACATAATCGAGACAGGAACACGGAACTGATCAAAGACTGGTGATCGTTTGAGATGGCTCGAGAGAGGCGAGGCAAGAGGCTACGGTGTCCGCCTCGAATCACAAGGTATTGGGTTCGATCCCTGCATAGAGCTGGACATTGTTTTTCAAGAGTCATTGGTATCTATTGATATCACACACCCTCGTGGTCTCTTGGGTAGTGAGATGAGAGACCTAGCCTTCTCAAATAAGGACGACAAACCATGAGGATCCGTGTGCAAGTTGTGGACGTTAATAACCCCACGGTAGTTGTAAATAGACAAGAGTAGGCCGTAAGGCCACTCCATGACTAATTTGTTAGAGGGGTGGGGAAAGTAAACCACCCCGGGTAGACAGAGCCTGTTACCTTGGATGGAATCTGTCTGGGGCAGTGTTTCCCAACCTTTTTTGTGCCATGCCCCACCTAAGCCTTTCTAAAATTCATATGCACCCCCCCTCCCCCACTCCCCCACCTAACATATACATTATTTTTAATATTCAAAAATTGAAATGTTCACTAAAGAAACTTGAATGATAGGTTTTAGGAAGAAATAAATAGGAAATTATTGAGCAAACACAGTAAGTAAATTTCCAAAGCACATAATTTTATTTTTTTTTTTTTTTTTTGCATATCCTTTACAGGACATCGCTGTCAACACCAGCATCTTTCAGCTGTATGTTGATTTCTTGACAAGTTTACGCTCAGTAGTTTGCCATTGCTTTCTGAGTGGCCGGCTCATATACCCCGTAAGTTACTGATGCGATTCGAACCACTGCTGATTTTCACCGTCATCACGTTACCTACGAGAGTATACGAGATTACGGAGAAAAGTCGTAACCTCTAAGCCACGAAGCCGGCCAAAAAAAATATATAATGGATATAAAAACACATAATGGAGAACTGAAATTCAAGTACAAAATAATTTTAGTGAAAGATTTTTCTATATTATTTTAATTATTAGTAATTATTTATTATTTAAATTTAGTGAGATCCTTGCCCTTGATGCTTGCTGCAAAGAGATTTTATGTCAGGTTCCAATTTAGTTAACTTCAGTCTCAAGTCTCCCCGTTTTGTTATATCCAGCCGATTTCTTCTATTTTCGAATTGCCCCCCCCCCCTTTAACAATCGAATTGCCCCCCTGTGGGGCATGGGCCCCACGTTGGGAAACACTGGTCTAGAGGAAGCTGACCGTTCACTAACGCATGCCGACGCCGCATTAACTGACCACTGATGTTCACAACCAGGTGTGACGCACTCCCCTCGAAACAGGAACGAAGAAGGTGAAAAAGTTTACGATGGCGAAACATGACCATCCAGGCCCATCAGTGCGGCCCGTGTTGATTATGATGAAGCTGACATCTTCAAAAGACCATACCACTCTGCTGACTGAAATGTCCCTGCCAATCCACGACAAGACACTAATGACCGTGAAGCCAAGTTCAGGACATTGAGACAACATATGTGACTACTAATCTTCCTTTTCATGTCCATTTCTCATTCACTCACTTCCTCTCTTCCAATGCCCTCCTACCAAGGGAATGTTGCGACCATCCAGGCATGACAAAGGGTTCACAGTTTCCGGATACCAGACCAATACCCAGGCAGCTTTTCTTGGTGCTCTTGGCCAGTTTTATAACTTCTATCTCAAAGTAAGTGAAATCTGAAAAGAGATCACAATAATATCCTCAAGCTGATTTGTAGCAGTCAAGCATTATATAGAGGGGTGGGGTGGGTTAGTGGTTACGATATACAGCTCAAACTCTACTACTGGGAATCTCCGTAGCGAAGTGCTCAAGCCGTCTGACTCGGGCAAAGGTTGTGGGTTCGATTCCGGCCGCGTCCTTCGGTTCAAGAGTGAATTATTTCGCAGACTCCTGGGGGTCGCCGCTGGATCTACGGAATTCGTGCTTTGCGCGACGCTTTCCGCATTGCGGATAGAGACTGAGCCATATGGGATAAACACTCGGTGCAATGAAGTCGAGACTGTTAAGTCTCAAACTCTCATCTCATCTCATCATCATCTCATCTCATCATGTTCCTCTTGTACCTTGCGGTGTCGAGGTGGAGTATAAACAGTGGGAGAGTGCCCGCTTATGGGCTTCAAACTCTAGAGTGAGTAAATAACGAAACTAGACTTGAACAGGTAAGCTTAACAAAAAACATACTTGCAAGTGAAAAATGGACGCTGCGGATAGAGCGTTCCTCAGCATACAAACAATAAACAAACACTGGTACAATAACACAAAACTATACACAAGATGCTTAGCTCATGCAGATTCGTCATACATGAAGCTGTGCACCCGGCACTGAATATCTCGATGACATCTCAAACTCGTCTTCTTCGTCTTTTTCTTCTTTGTCTTCATTTTCATCTTCTTCATCTTCATTTTCTTTATCTTCATCTTCTTCATCTTCGTTTTTATTTTCTTCATCTTCATATTCATTTTCTTCGTCTTCTTCATCTTCTTTTCTTCATATTCTACATCCTCGTCTTCTTCGTCTTCTTCTTTGTTTTCTTTGTCTTCATCTTCTTCGTCTTCGTCGTCTTCGCCTTCAGCAGATCAGATTCGATAAACGCCAATGAATGTAAGGATTGTTTACGAAATAAGGAAAAGGGTGATTGCTCGCCACCCCCACTGACTCCGAGGTGGTGAATCGAATTCTAACCGTCTCGAACAGGGGTAAACATCTCGGAGGATAGTGAGTCCAGTTCTAACCGTCTCCGATAAGGGTAAAAATCAAAGAGGACCTGTACGCACGTTGAGTTAAAAAAAAAACCTTTGCAGTTGGAAATCTAAAATCCACCTCTGCCGAATAGACCACTGCCATGGCTACATTACAGAATTATAAAACAGACCCACAAAAGAATGTATATAAATTGTGTGATTCTGGTTTACACACATTTCGAGGTACTATAGAGTTCGTGCACAGTTTGATACCTTTCTTGTGTGATCTACGGGAGAAGACTAGAGCACTTATGAAGATATCCGTGGGAAATAAAAGTGATCCTCTACCAAAAGCAAACATTTTTTTTTTAACAATAAGCGTCTGTGTTCTTCTTCTTCTTCTTCTTCTTCTTCTTCTTCTTCTTCTTCTTCTTCTTCTTCTTCTTCTTCTTCTAGATGCTTTCTCGATCATGCACTTTAAACTAGCACTGCATAAGTCTTCTTCGTCTCTTTGCTTCAAACCACAAACTAAAGGTTGAAGGCGAGAGAATAGACTTCATTGCAACGGATATATCCCCCACGTGGCTCAGTCTTTCTCACAACCGCGCACAACCGCAATCGCCTGCCGAGAGCATAGCACAAAGTGCGAACTCCGTGGCTTCAGCGATGATCTCCAAGGGTAGCAGGAAAAACTACGCTCGGGGTTCGAACGAGACAGTCTGAAAACGAACTCACCACCTTCAGAACGTAAGGCGAACGGCTCTATTGCTTCGCCACGGATATCCATGTGCTCAGTAAGGTCAAACCATCTAATTATGCTGGACTTTATAACACGGAGGACTATTATACATGAATATGTTGTATGATGTGTGTATTTGTAACCGCTATTTGTTGGTATTCGATTTTTTTTTAAATTGACACGGGCTTCCCTGTCGAACCAGCCTAAAACTGGTACCAGGAATTGTCTTGGAAAGTAGAGGAGGTTGGTTTCATATTCACGCATCATCAGTCGAGTGCTGAAGGGTGAACTAGGGCTAGCAACATACGCCCACTAGATCTCAGGACATTAAAAATTGTCCTTTAATCTTTGTTCTTATTCATTGGAACAACTTTGTTTGACGGGTCCTAAAAAGGGCTTAAGAAGCATGAGCATAGACTTCATTGCCCCGGGTTGTATCCTACATGGCTCGGTCTCCTTCAGTATGGCGACCTGCCGAAAACGTCGCACAAAGCACGAACTCCGTAGATCCAGTGACAACCCACAAGAGTCTCCGAGAAAATTGCACTCGTGAACCGAACGTCATAATTTGGAATCGAACCCACAACCTTCGGAGAGTGAGGTATGCGGTTTAACCACTTCACCATGGACAGGTCCAACAAGTCTTCTAAGAGTCACGTATTCGGAATGCTGCAGCTGAGCTAGATCTTGGCTGGTTGTGTTCCAAGTGTGGACTCCACTTTAAACTGTGTGCCTTATGTGTTGCCATTGCTGAGTGACATATGCTAAGTTACTTTAAATTACCTCGCGGGACATAATAATCTTACCGTCTTCTACATATCCACGATAAGTATAAGTGTACCTACCTACATGTATTGTATTCGAAGAACAATTATAGAATACTCAAATATATTGAAGCATTATTGATTACGTGATTCCAATCGTTGCTATGCAAACAGAAGGACTTCCTATTAAATCTTTGACTACCGTGAGGACAACACACTCCACATTCGAGCAATATCAGAGGCTATGTATTGAGTGTTTCAGCCAAAGTACTATTAGTACTATTCGTTTTTCCATTCATATGATATATATCTCTGCAGTATGCACCTGGAGTGGTGCAGCGAAATATGCCAGGCAAGAAATCGTGCAATATATTATTCGTGGCTTCTATATTTAAATTCACCAAGAGAATACATTTTTAGAATTGTGTATACCCACCTTGCTTGATGACCATTGGGCATTGGATGTTGTAGGCTTCTCTAGCTATTTCTGTGTCTAGTTGATTCAGAGATATAACCCGGGTCTTATCATCTCTTTCCAATCCCGCCCACCCAAACCAGTTGGTTGGTAGCTCCTGCAATTTCAAAATAATATGTACTCATTAACTCTTAGGGCAGTCACGTTAGTGTAGTCGATTGAGAGCTACACTGATAGTGTTATGAGCGCGGTTGTGCGAGGGTTCGACGCCCGCCACCTATTCTCCCCCCCCCCCCCACCCCCACCAGTGCTTTCAGGCCTGCGAAATTCTGTGGCCCTACCACATCACTGACACGGCAGGTTCCTGCTTTGTGACATATTTATTAGACTCTTAGAGATTGGGCGTATTTGGTTCAAGAGTTTTCCTTCTCTATTTTATTTTACTATTAAAGTAACAGGTTAGCAATTTCTTTGGTTGTTAAATTTATATTGATTTTCGCTTGCTCTGAATACGAGCGTAATCGACACACTGATTTTGAGTGAGGGTTAGCTTTCATTATAACCTGTGTTTCCCCGCCAGGTGACGAATCCACTCCGACTTCTCTGTGGTATTTGTAATTTACGTCCCCAAGTCAGGGGCGAGAATTCGACATTTAAGTCCAATAGACAGCTGTGTGGAACAAACTTATTACTCCGCGATAAGATGAGACATTTTAGGGCATTAAACCTCTCAGCCGTGTCGACCTTGTTTAAATGTATAACTAGGGTGACAACCAATATAGCACACACACGTCTACAAATATATTTATGAATGAACAGAGATTACAGACAGATCAATTTTGAAAACGATGGTTCACAGCTGACAGGCGATGGAAATATGACAAGAAATTTTAAAAAAGAACTAAAATCTACAAAAGTAAAGCAGCTACAACCTCTATGGATTAGAATAGATAGAACATCAAAAGTCGTAGTGCTTAGTTCCTTCATTTGATAATGACAACAAACAGATTTATCGAAAGATAACTCAGTATTGGGGTAGACTGATTATTAGGACAGATACAAGTGAGGAAATGAAATACTGTGAGCATGTAATGAATTAATGAATGTGTAGAAAATATTATTCTGGTTGATGGTGGGGAGGATGGGAGGGTGTATAGCGAGGAAACGGAGAAGAGGGATATAAAAATGTAGATGGGTTCAAAGTGTAGTAGATAATTTACACTTGCTAGCAAATCAGCTGCAGATAATTTGGAAGCAAGCCGTCTTGCGTTGATTTCGATGGCATGGGTGTCAGGCATTCAGAAAACAATGGCAAACTACTGAACGTAAACAGTGTCTTGTAAATCACAAACAGTCCAAAAATGTTGGGGTTGACTGCGACGTCCTTTAAATGATATGCAACTAACTTTTTATCTTAACTACATGACTCTAACCTTTCTTATCTCTGTATCTCCCGCTGCCTTTTTTGGCCAGTCCATTCTCAGTTTCGCCTCTGTTCTGGAGACGCCTATGGTAGGGTACAATTGGCCGGGTGGTAGGTTGACCCACTGCCGATACACAAGTCGACCGTTCTTAAGAAAGTTGACCAGACATCGGTCCGGGCCTGTGTAATCCAGCTGGCAAGTGACTTTGTCCCCTGTGAGGTCAGTTTGAGAAGTGCAATTAAAAGACTAGTTTGCAATATGTTTCAGGTATTACACATCTCATAAATAAAATGTTAACAATTGGAAAACACGAAATATGTGTCAGCTTTACAATAACACACACACACACACACACACACACACACACACACACAAGCACGCACGCACGCACGCACGCACACACACACACACACATCATTAAATTACCATTGTAATGTTGGTAGGAAGACTGCGTTCAACGTATTTCCTTCCATTTCTCTCTTTAAAAAATCTCTTTAAAAATAGTAAAGTTGGTCAACTGACAGATACTGATGTTGGGAGATGAAATATCAGGTCTTCACGTATTGTAGGTCATCATGTAATGAGCTGAGATAATAATAATTAGCAGTATGTGATCTCTACACACAATGTTTCATTTAAATATGCAAATGAAATGAGCTTAAACACGACAAAGCTTTGGAAGTGTAAACAACTAGAAAACACGAGGTATAGATCAGCTACACTCTCATGAATAGCAACAACAACAAAAACCGAGGGCGTTGCTGCAACATTCATTTATCCCTCCAACCAAAATATCACAACAACACAATACGAAAGCAGAAATGGTACTGAAGTAACTGCATTACGCATATTAACATTATACAATAATGTAAAACAAAAACAGCCAAGCGGAATGTAATTAATTACATCTTCCCTAACTGTTGGGCTCCTATTATTAACATGGGGAACTCAGAAAGGAGTCAGAATATATAGGTATAATTTAAAAGTGTAATCGCTGGACATTTTACAACTGAAAATGGAAGTATTTTCATTTATTCTGGTAGAGATGTCGGAGGCCAGAGTGGAGTGGCATTTTGTTTAGATAAGACAACTGCAAAAGCTTTAATGGGATATAATCCAGTTAGTGATAGAATCCTCACTATTAGACTTAAAGGCCGTCCAAAAAACACAACTCTCATACAGATATATGCACCTACTTCAACAGCAGAGGAGGACGAAATTGAAGATTTTTACAACACACTACAAGACACATTAAATAAGATTGGTCATAATGATATAGCAATAATAATGGGAGATTTTAATGCTAAAGTAGGTGCAGGAAGAGCTGAAAATGAGAGACACGTTTTAGGAAAATTTGGATTAGGAAATAGAAATGATGCAGGTGACAAATTAATTGAATTTTGCACAGAAAATGAGTTAACGATATCCAACACACTTTTTAAACAACATTCAAGAAGACTCTTCACATGGAAGTCTCCAGACAGTTTTACCAAAAATCAGATAGATTATATTTTAATACAAAGAAGATGGAGATCAAGCATAACATCTGCAAAAACCCTACGAAGTGCAGACTGTGATACAGATCATCAGTTATTAGAAGCAGATCTGAAATTAAAACTCAAAAAGCTTACCCGAGGACCAATGCCACTTTGTTTTGATCTCACACAAATACCGGACGCATACAACATAGAAGTTAGGAATCGCTTTGGGGTCTTGATGTCTGTACAAGAAGAAATGACACCTGATGAACTGGCAGTACAAGCTAGAGATATCTTGATAACTGCAGCCAAAGATTTCATTCCGACCAAGAAAAAGCAACTTAAGCCATGGATTACATCAGACACGTGAGAATTAATAAAACAACGAAGGGAGCTGAAACAGAAAGGAGATGAATCCGATAGCAGGATGAAGTATAAATCTTTAACTCGAGAAATAAGAAAGAACACAAGAAAGGACAAAAATCAATATATACAAGATTGCTGTACCAGAATAGAGCAATATCATAAGGCTGGAAGAGATTATGAAATGTTTAAGGAAATGAAGTTATTGACAAGAAATGTTCAACCTCAATTGAATGTTATCTGTGACAAGATGGGAAATACCTTAACAGAATCTAGACAAATTCTAGAAAGATGGCAGGAGTACTGCAGTGGAATGTATGATATGAGTGACAGTGAGGATATGAATGAGATACATGAGCCAATGACAGCAGAGACAGAACCTGAACCCTCATTAGATGAAATTGCTTGGGCTATAAGGAACATGAAGAATGGTAAATCACCTGGATGTGATGAGATACCAGCTGAACTAATTAAAGCAGGAGGAGAAGAAAGCATACACATATATCATGCATTATGTACAAAGATTTGGAAATATGGTATTTGGCCAAAAGATTGGAAGAGAACTATCTTCATTCCAATACCAAAAAAGGGCAACCTGAAATTATGCACCAACTATAGAACTGTTGCCCTGATAAGTCATGCAAGTAAAATTCTACTAAAAAGTCATAATGCGAAGACTTAGTAAGAAAATGGAGCAAGAGATTAACGTAGTTCAAGCTGGATTTAGAAAAGGAAGAGGAACAAGAGATCATATATTCAACATGCGTTTAATAATAGAGAAGTGCAGAGAATTTAATGTAAACCTATTCTCATGTTTTGTGGATTATTCAAAGGCATTTGACTGTGTACAGCATCAGAAACTTTGGGAAATCATGAGGAATATGGGCTTTCCTTCACATGTAGTACATCTCATAAAAATGCTATATCTAGACCAACAAGCAGCAGTTAGAATAGATGGCGAGACATCAGATTGGTTTGACATCAAGCAACGAGTCCGTCAGGGCTGCGTGCTGTCACCCTATTTGTTTAACCTGTATGCCGAAAATATAATGAGAAATGTAAGAGATGATATAAACAGGGAGCCATATGATGCCCTAAATATCGGCGGTCATGACATACCAGAGATTCGATATGCTGATGATACAGTATTACTATCCACAACACAGAATGGCATAGAAAACCTAATAGCCTCAACACAATTGAATAGTGAAAATCACAACTTATATCTTAACATAGCAAAAACTAAGATAATGCATACAGATAAAACTACTATGGAGAAAGAAATATACATTAATGGGAGAAAATTGGAGGTAGTGGAAAATTTTGAATATCTTGGGTCATTGATTACGAATAATGGTGACACAATGAAAGAAATTAAACGGCGACTATCCATTGCTCTTCAAAGACTAAAACAGATGAATAAATTATGGTGTGGGACAGACAGAACTACAAAAATTAGATTTTTAAGAGCATGCATCTTTCCCATTGCAACATACGCCTGTGAGACATGGACACTTACTAAACAAGCTGAACAGCGCATACATGCCTTTGAATATAAATGTTATAGACGAGTTCTAAGAATATCTTGGGTAAAGAAAAGAACAAATGCATCCATACTTCAAGAGTTGAATATTGAGGAGGGATGGCTATTAAAGACGATAAAACAAAGAAAATTGAAGTATTTTGGTCACTTGAAACGTCACGACAGTTTGGAGAGAACAATAATGGAAGGGTATATGCCTGGGAAGTGAGGAAGAGGAAGGCCAAAGACAAGATGGGTGCAGGATGTGGCGGATGATCTCCAGATGGGTGTATCAGACGCGGGACATCTTGCTTGTGATCGAGAAGTTTTCCGGAAGGTTGTTATGGGAGCGAGGTTCTGCAAAGGACATGCTACTGAATGAATGAATCGCTGTAAAGTTATGGAAACACCTATAGATTCCGGCTTCGGTCGGTGTTTATATTTGGAGCCGCCGAGTTAAGTACCATAAATTTATGATATTCTTATGAAGTCAGCATGACCGAAAGGATTAGAACGCCAACTTTTAAAACTTCCCGTGTCATGATGCAGAGGTAGCGGGTTCAACTCGTACACTGGTCAATTGGATTAAAATGTTAACTTCTCGTCCTTGACTTTGGGACGTAAATTGCAAGTACAGTGTACCTCAGAAGTCGGAGTAGGTTAGCCTGATGGCGAGGGACACTGGTAGTAGGGAAAGCTAATCTACACGCAAAAATCAGTCCAGTGCACTCGAAGTAATAGTAATAGTAGCACGTGTATGGCCTTTGCATGAGTTCAACGTGAGCGAAGGCAAAAATAAATAAATAAATAAATAAATACACAGGTACGATTACCTACCAATAGTGTACGGATGATACGTCTTGATCCCCAGTCCACCATTAAAAACGCCGCCATCGTTGCTGTGGTAACGTACGGATCTGTCGATAATCCACATGGGATTTCCCGGTACACATTTGTTTGTAATACCAAACATCACAAACTCGCCTGTAGAAAAAACAGTATTCCAACAGAATTGTTGAAATTGTGTGAGTAGTTTAGGACATGTTGATATACGAGCCTTAATGTTGTTAGTTACTGCTGAGATTGTATTAATTATTGACCACGTTCTGATCATTGTTGTTGATTTGCTAATAATTGCTGGCTGGTTGGTCTGTTGTTAATCATTACTTTCATGTTGTCAGTTATTGATATATTGTTGTTAATTATTTGCTAAAATGTTGTTATCTATTGCTAAAGTGTTGTTTAGTATTTCTGCTTTCTTCTTCTCCTGCGCTGTGTTCCCCTTTTAAGCAAATACCACCAACCAGCTCACACCAAACCGCCAAATCTCTGGCTACACCCTGAAGCACTCTATGTAGCCTTCCTATTTTATTGACTTCTCCGTGTGTTATTTAAGTCTCTCTCCCTACATGTGGGTTCTTTCTTGATTTCAGAAAAAGAACTTTCTAGTGATGCTATTATCAGGCTGCCTCAGCATGAGTTGTATCCATCACGGGCGTCTTGTCCTCGCCTCCTGATTCGCTGGAATCTGCCCTAAGATCTGCGTTAGTGATTATGTCATACGAGTTTAGTTCTTGGGAGCCCGTTAGCATAATAATACGCTCAACTACAGGCCCTGTGGTCAGGATTAGAATCCGCATATCGACTTTTAAAACTGACCTTGATTCTGAGGCAAACCCAGCCTACAATGGGTACCAGTAAATGTCCAGGAAAGTGAAGGTGGCCGGTGTGATACTGAACATACCACCCCCCCCCCCCCCCGAGCGTCGAGTGGTCTATCAAAATATGCGTCTAGTACCGTATCCCAATGTGCCTAAGGTGTGTGAAAGTGGCCTCTACTATTTTATTTGTACCATTGTAATCCTTCCACCTCCGAGCGTCGAGTGGTCTATCAAAATATGCGTCTAGTACCGTATCTCAATGCGTCTAAGGCGTGTGAAAGTGGCCTCTACAATTTTAATTGTTCCATTGTAATCCTTCTAGTCCGCACAGACACCTGTTAATGAATGTTTGTTAAATTAAGTTGAGTTGAGTTGAGCTAAGAACTGACATAAATGCACTCAGGAAATTCCCATACGTGATCCGTCCCCTTGTTCAGTAGCCAGCGAAGAGTCACACTACTAATCGTTCCCATCGCTATCTGAATGACAGTTCTCCTGGTCTTCACTCTCAGTATTGAGATTCTACCATAACCCCTGCCAAATCCCCCGCAATTTAATCTTTTCCACATACGGGTTCTCAGTCTGTTGCCCCACTTTCTCCACCTGGTCCCACAGGCGCATAACCACCTCCCCCTTGTAATCTACCACCAAGAGGTGTATTCCCTGCCAGTTTATTATCATCCTGTTCATTCCCCCGCACTCCCGCTGAATGTTTCTTGATTATCTGTAATTGGTTTAGCCGTTCTAGATGTTTATGATCCATACAATAGTTGTGATTTAGAGGTCAAATGTTCTAAGTTTGATATTAGGTTTAATTTCTGTTAACTTCAAAACATCTCTTAGTGTTATTAAAGCTAATCTTGCTTTAACATTTCTATTTTATTATTTGTTTGTTCTGTGTGGATTGTTATACGTAATTGTTGTGATCTCCCACCAAGTGTGTTTGTTTATCTTGTATTTGAGTTCTTGTGTGTGACAGAAGGGCCACGTTGCTAGTGAAGCACTGCTGGTCTATTCATTTTCATTTCTTGCAATAGTTATTTCTGTCTCCATAATCCAGTCTAGAATTAAGAATAATAAGTGTGACAAACAGCACGTAACTGATTCTATTTTATCATTTGTTGGTGCGTAAACACTGGGCCACGTTCATGTTTACTTGCTTTTTATAGCTCTAAATGTTTCTATTATTATTATAAAAGTTAATGATTCCCACTATTGTATTGCTTTTTATGCTCCTTTAGATAGCATTCAACTCACTCCTTCATTGTGAGAGGCATTTTCCTCTGTATAGCCTGAGTATTTGGTTTGTTGATTATTGCTAAAAGTGATCGTTGAAGTATAGTTAAGTGTTGTTAATCATTGCAGAACCAGAATTACTAATCAAAATCATGTGCCATTTGCTGAAATGCTTTTGTTGTTAAACTGAATCGTACAACTTGGTGTAATCGTTTTAATCACTAATGGAATTTTGTTAACTAATACAAGATTTTTAACAACTACAGATAAGTAAAGTTGGCAAGGGACCCTTCCACAGGTCTTCAAGAGCGTTGGATATATTGTACTAGACACACATTCTGAGAGACCAATCGGCACTCGGTGGCTGATGTGATCAGTTTCACGACGGCCATTTTTACTTCCCACGATATTTTCTGCATATATTTTAGGCAATGTCGAATTGGGAGCTCGGGTATATGTTAACAACCCTCCTCGATGCGAATTCTAACCCATGACAACCGTGCCGGCGGGCTAGTGTCTAACCTTTAATCTACAGCTAAAAACTGCAATAATTTTTATTAATTCTTTATTTCATACTTTAATTGCTATAGCTGCAATTAGTATATTCACTACTGACTGGGAAGAAAAACGCAGAGAGAAAAATAAAAACTGGGATTAAAGATACTGAATGAAATCAGAGTCAGACAATTAAGCTACTGAAGTCGTATAAAAAGACACAGTTCTTTATTGAAGGAAATATGTAAAATAAATGACTGTTTTCCACGCATTGAGACTAGAACTTTGACTTTGGGATTGCTTAGGTTTCAGGAAGCAACACAGAATTGTTCCATACACCGAATAGATTAGAAACCGGGTTACACGAAGTTGCGTCATCCACTGAATAGTATAGATATCAGGTTACACAGAGATATACCATACACTGAATAGTTTACAAACCAGTTTACTGGAGTTGTGCCATACACCGAATAGTTTAGATATGTTACACGGAGATATACCATACACCGAATAGTTTAGAAACCAGGTTACACGAAGTTGCGTCATCCACTGAATAGTTTAGAAACCAGGTTACATGGAGTTGTGCAATACACCGAATAGTTTAGAAACCAGGTTACACGGAGATATACCATACATTGAATAGTTTAGAAACCAGGTTACATGGAGTTGTGTCATACACTGATAGTTTAGAAACCAGGTTGCATGGAGTTGTGCAATACACCGAATAGTTTAGAAACCAGGTTACACGAAGTTGCGTCATCCACTGAATAGTTTAGAAACCAGGTTAAACGGAGATATACCATACACCGAATAGTTTAGAAACCAGGTTACACGAAGTTGCGTCATCCACTGAATAGTTTAGAAACCAGGTTACACGAAGTTGCGTCATCCACTGAATAGTTTAGAAACCAGGTTACACGAAGTTGCGTCATCCACTGAATAGTTTAGAAACCAGGTTACACGAAGTTGCGTCATACACTGAATAGTTTAGAAACCAGGTTACACGGAGTTGTACCATACACTGATTACTATAGAAACCAGGTTACACGGAGTTGTGTCATACGTGGATTAGTTTAGAATCCAGGAAGCTAAGCGGAGTTGTGCCTATATAAAAACGAGAAGAAAAATCAAGTTAAATCCGTCTGATAGACATTTAACACCCCAATTGCAATCATTTTAACTGTGATATCTGGACTTAGATTAGCTTAATTAGCCGCTTCCTTTTTCACTCTAGAACATAACAATGAGAATATACCCAAGTTCGACAACTATGGCCAAACAACAACTGCAAACTAACAATTATTTTATCTTTGTTGTTTTCTTTTTCTACTTTAAGACTCTTCGTTGGGCACTGTATGAAAAAAAAATTTTCTTGCACGTTTAATTTTTTTTTTTTTTTTTGCAAGATTCCTCAGTTAGTGTTGCTTTTTGAAAATTACACTGAAATTTTAGTTTTACAAAAACCTTTTCAAAGTACTGCTACTAAAATCAAGTTGGATTAAATGTCGAATCAATCCAATCGTTTTACTAGTTACCTCGCAAAGTTCCAGAGACAGAAACTAGTCGGTCTGGGAAGCAACAGTTTGAAAAAGGTTGACAACCGCAATCGTAAACATTTAAAAATAAAGTTCCTTCGATCGTCTAATAAATCCCAGTACATTTAAAACGTCTCATATTTAAAACATCGACGTCATTTAATGACGTTTTAATAAACAATGGGCCATATTTAATTATGTTGTTTTAATCAATATTTGACTCGGTTTTCCCATTACCTAGTGCGTCTATATACAGCTATATTTATATATACACGCCAACGTTCATTTAATTATGGCATATGTAACCGTGAATGTATTTCTCTTAGGCGGATTCCTAGGTGTGTATGTTAGATTTTAAACGGGATGGCCATGTTAATCGAATGCCACATGAGTTACAGCCAAAGAAGATCTTATGTGAAGAATTTGAATCCAGCAAGCGAACCCACGTGGACTCAAAAGAGATATTAAATCTCTTTTTTTTTTGTTTATTTTGTGGAAAGTTTTAATGTAGAATAGAAGTAAATGTTATGATAATTGGAAGAATATTTCTGCTGATCGCTCCACCTGGCATTGTTTGAGCAGTTGCGAATCGAGGAACCTCCAGAGGAAACCTTTACTAATGTCACAAGTAAAGAAAGTTATCTCTGTCTGATCGACAGTAAGCAGTCCTCTGCCATGATTGCAAAAGACGCTTCCGGGAACAGATAGATCTAATTATCCATCTCCGAATCAGCCACAGAACTGACAGATAGCAATAATGATCCTCAAATAAAGGCATACAATAACATGCAGTAAAGTGAAAACCCCGGTTACACATCTTGAGGCGTATGGTAGACGCATACGACTAAACTAAACTAAACTATGCTAGACGCATATTTTTATAGGTCAGTCGACACTGGACTGTTGATGTGGTAAATATCAGGCCGGTGGCCTTTACTTTGTCTGACATCTCCTGGTACTTGTTTTAGGCTAGGTCCACCTGGGAGCCCAGATCAATTTTTAATCAGTGTTCTGTATATTAAAGTTGTTGCAGTTAAAACTTTTCGTTGCTTGCTTTTCTTCAAAGAAAGGGCTCGCTGTTGGATCTCAGCTAATTTTGAACAGTTGAGACTCAGCCCTAGACCAGGTGATTTGTTCGCAACATAGACGGGCAACATCACCTGAGGGCGGAGGCTCACTGATATTGTGTGCGTGTGTGTGTGTGTGTATGTGTGTGTGTGTGTGTGTGTGTGTGTCAGACTGCACTAGCCAGGCGGCCTTAGTTCCTCAGGCTCAAAGACCCTTCTGCCATACACCGTAAGGTACGATACTGGCAGTAAATGACAGTTGACAGACCACCAGGTCGACTGACGAGCGTCAAGCCACTACGCAACAACATGCTGAGGGGTACTTAAACACAGTTAGTATTCACTTTAAAACAACATCTGCATGTATTTATCCAGAGAAAACTGTTTACCCTCTGGTAGCTCCTGTATGGTCATGGAGTAGTGAGTACAGTCTGCAGAAAGTGGTGCCTCTGTGTACTGTACCAAGTTTGTAGTCAGCGACTCGTCGTTATCGATCCGCTTGACGAATACATCTCTGCCTTCGTCGAAAAGAACAAAGTTGTTTGGATGCTCAAACCCTGGTGTTATCATTCGAGGGCTGGTGTCTTTTCTTGTGTACATACTATAATTTGTTAAATTGTCAGAAAGATTGTCTTTGCATATGTAAATGCCTTTATTGTCCGGGTGATGTTACATCCTCTGTGTTGTGTTTCATGATCCAGCGTGGTGTATTTAAGGGCGGGGTAGCTTCTGTATATAGTCCACGGTGGGAGAAACTTGGACTCATCTCTACATTTGACACCTAAAATAAAATATAAAATGTAATAATTAATATTGCAGTGGGGGACAAAATATATTTTGAAGAGAAGCAGAGAGTACCGACATTGGTATTCAACCCCGCCCATATTCTCCACATATAAATAATTTATATTCTTTTCTCACTGTGTTTCAGGTCTTTGTATATTTCTTGTACCTTGCAGATTCCATATACAGAACTTTCAAGTTATACTATTCTCAGATTTTCTCAATATATGCCCTATTCTGCGTCAGTGTCTTTTCTTCATCTTTTAGTTCACTTGTAATTGTTTAGTTCTCTCCATGAGCTCCACATTGGATTCTGCCATACCATTTTATTTCAATAATTTTGAGCAGGCACCAAATAATGAATGTTTCTATTTTATTGGTCATTCTTTTAGACGTCCTCTATTTATTTTTATCCACATATTAGTACCGAATTAACATTGTTGTTAACGTTTGTTGCTTAGTGTAATTTTGTAGTTTAACTTCCACAAATGACATTTTTCTATGAACGAACGAACGAACGAACGAACGAACGAAGAAACTTTATTTTAGCATCTCTTGCAATTTGTTTTAATATCTATATCGGTTCCCTCCATCTTTGTCCACGTTGCACACACGAAATAGCAAGCGGAACTTGCAATTCGCGTAGATTTCAAGGTAAATAACTGCAGTGTGCATTTTCTTGGTTTGGTTTGGTAGCTGGCTAGTGAGTGAGGTCCAGCTGAGTCAAGAACTGACATCACAACAAAAGCAGTACAGGAACTACACAACTACATGTCAGGATGTGTGTAGGTCATGATTTAATACAGCACATAAAGACTGGCTGAGATTACATCACGACTGGTCTCCTCCGTGGGTGTTACGTAGTTGGTAGTCAACGGACTCCAACTCAATGCCCAGTACGACACAGAGCATTGCTCACGTTGAGTGCATGCTAAGATATTTGCTCCATACCCATAGATACATGGACAATGAATAAGCAATCGTCATCAACGTGTAGCAGGTCGTTTGCATAATGCAGCGCTCATCACGGCCCGCCTACATAGATTCTCAATCCCGTGTTTGTTCCGTTGCCTCATGCATGTCCATCTCCAAGATGTCTTGACTGCCCTGTGTCCACCTGCACGCCTGTCGATCACTGCCGCTTCTTCTTTCAGGAACCACGCCTTCCATCTGTCAAAACCACAGTGACGATTAATATGGCCAAGTATTTCAGTTTCCTAGCCATGATGCTGTTTATGCGCAACTTTTATTCGATGTTCACATCTTGTATAATATCAGAATTTTTTTCTTATTCTTGATTTACGGTATCTGAAAATGTTTCAGTAACATTAAAATTTAAGCAGGTCAGCATGGCCGAATGGATAAGAACGCGTGTTCATAAACATCCGGTGTGCTGATGTTGAGGCTAGGGGTTCAACCCCTACACCGGGCAGTTAGACTAAAATGTTGACCTGTCTTCCTTGACTTAGGGACGTAAATTACAAGTACCTCTGAAGTCTGAGTGGGTTCACCTGATGGCGAGGGACACTGTTAATAGGGAAATCTAATCCACACGCAAAATTTAATTCAACAATACTGGAAGTAGTTTATATGGATTACGCTTGAGTTCAAAGCGAGAGAGCGCAGAAAAACAAATTTAAGTTTAAAGGTCCCAATTTTTTCAATAATTATGTCTACAGGGTACATGACTTACATCCGTATGTTATTACAGGAAAGATGTATATTCTCAAAACACGTTACTATAAAGTTATTGCTGGTGTTTTGCCATAGCCTCTGTGTACTATATAATCTGTGCATTTCTGTAGTCTATGCTTGGCTTCGTTTGAGCAATTTCTGTTGTTGTTGTTGTTGTTGTTGTTGTTGTTGTTGTTGTTGTTGTTGTTAATTACGTAGCCTAGATATCCAAAGTCTACTGCTTGTGATTTTTGGATGACATGTAGTTTTGTCTGTAAACATTCATTTTATAAGTTCAGGAAGAAAAGCAATGTAAATATGAAATGGAAACTTTCAAAATGTAATTATATGCACGAATAGCAGGAACATCACAGCGGCAGAAGAAAACAAACAAGGAAGTACTATAATAACTGGGACAGAAGGAAACATAACTGAATGTGTTCAAGGTCAGAAATTTAAGATACTTCTACCATATAAAGAAACATGAGGGGGAGAGGGAAGAGAGAGATGTAGGGGAAGCCTCAATAGGAAGACAGCATCGCATGTGTTTAGACGACAACAAGGGATGGACAAGAGGAAGTATGTATGCGTGCGCGGTAAGGACGCGTGATAGAGTGTGCTGGAGACATTGCAGACGACTGTCAATGTGAAGATGACACTAGATGATGATAATGATGATGTTCACATTCATGATCATGAGAAACAATGTCCATTGCTTTAGCGCCGTTGCTAACCTGGATCTCCTGGTTGAGAGACTGGCATAAAAACCATATACCTGCATGTAGACACCCGGGGAGATACAATGTCTGCACCAATCATGGGAAACAGCTGAGGCTTTTTTGAGTCAAAGAGATGTTAATTTTCCGAATGACAGAAACATTGAAGATCACTGGACTGCTTTGTCCACTTAACACTTACCAATCACTTTAACAACTCATAAATCAAACAGGCTCTAGAATTGACATGTTTACAGAAGAAGGACGATATGACAGTTAAATCAAAATAAGATGCTAGAAGATCAATACAGAGAGCATGGAAAGGTAATGGCTTGACGCGTCTCTACCATTCCGGTGGTCAGTGGTTCGATCCTCTATGGCTTGGATGCGATTTTTTAAAAATTGATCTGGGCTCCTGAGTCAACCCAGCTTAAATGGGTACCAAGAGATGTCTTGGGAAATAAAGGCGGCCAGTGTAATACTGACCACATCATTCCCCCAGTGTTGATTGGTCTATTTAAAGTACTGGCCTAACAACATATGCCCGTTGTGTCTTCGACGTGTAAAAGATATTATTACTTTACCTTTACTTTTACAATACAGTGATATATCAGAATTTACCTTTACAATACAGTGATGTATCAGAATAACTAAGACACAAGCCATAGATTGCACGATTTATTGCCTGGATTATGTCGCTGCATCTCGTCAGGTACATACTGCAGAAGTCACACAACATCGAGTAAAATAACTAGATACATCCTTCAAGCTGAAATATACACGTGTTCGAACAGTAATATTAATTGTTTACCATGCTAATTTTAAACTGACTATCATGTCTTTCTGTCTGCACAAAACTGGCCTATGTAGATGAATCATTATGTCTTCTGCAAACTTTAACAAACGACTATTATCCTCCACCACTGCTCAGACACGCAAGCATCATCATGGGAACTAAGAGACAAATAATCAACAGCGTATTCGGAGGTCAGCATGGCCGAATGGCTAAGAACGCTCGATTTTAAACATTTGGTGTGCTGATGCCGAGGTAACGTGTTCAAATCCTACACCGGTCACCTGAACTAAAATGTTAACTTCTCGTCCTTGACTTGAGGACGTAAATTACAAGTCCCTCTGAAGTCGGGGTGGGTGCGCCTGATGGCGAAGGACACTGATAATATGGAATGCTAATTCACATGCAAAAATCAGTCCAGTACGCCAGAAGTAGTAGCACGTGTACGGACAACTCTTTAGTTCAAAGCGAGCGAACGACAAATAGTAGTATATTCATACCAGTCCTTTGTTATGAAGTTTAGTTTAATTTAGTTTAGTTTAGTTTAGTTTAGTTTAGTTTAGTTTAGTTTAGTCGATGGATCAACATCACGGCAAACGGGTGTAACCCATAAGTGCTCCGTTCTCCTCCTAACTCAAAACTGAGTCTGGAGAAACTCAGCTCAGTGCACGAACTCCGTAGCACCGGCGAGGATCCTGAAATACTTTGGGTAGATTTTTAACTCGAAATTTTGCCCGGGCAGCGCCGTTAGGCTACTCTTTTTCGATTTCCAACTGCCAAGGGATTTTTTTACATGCGCAACTATACACACGGGCGTCCGATCTCACTACCCAGAGATCAGGGGAAATTTTATTACTATGAGTCCACGTGAAATAAATCCCGGTCCTCACCGGGGCTTGAACCTGGGACCTCCAGCACTCGAGGCGGACACCATACCTCGAGACCATGCAGCCCCCTTTGTTATGAATGTCAGACCTGGTTACTTACCAAGAAGCGACAGAGAGTTCACAGTGTGTGGGATGAGATATCTGAGACGAGCTATCAATGTAACCAGCAGAGACAGAATGAGACATGATTACAGCAGGAAATGGTAGGAGCAACACCGTGCGTTGATTCCAGAGAGAGATCGAGACAGATAGACAGGCTAACGGTCGGATGGATGGACGGACGGACGGACAGACAGGTTGGCGGGCTGGCGGGTGGACGGACGGACGGACGGACGGACTGAAAGACAGTCACATAGACAGAGAATAAGGTGGTTCGGTCATCTAATGAGAATGGAGCCTGCAAATCTACCTCAGTTTAGCTATAACAGTAGAAGCGCTGGTTACAAAGCATGAGGAATACTAAAAAGTAGCTGTAAAGACAACATCAGCAGTACCTTGTAACGACATAGACTCACATTAGCCAGCGAAAAATACCTGACCCAGTGACATAAATATGCCCCGCCGCAACCAACACAGGTAATAAAACTCATTTACTGGTCGTACAGTGGGTGTACAAGACAAGATGTTCGGAATTAGTCGACACTCTCACATCCATTCACTGTTTCTATATTTTTTTTTTCAACAAACAGGAGGTAAAGACATTAGTTTCGACCGCATTGCACTGGGTTCTATCACATATCGCTCGGTTTTCTTTCGACAAAGCAACAATCCCGGGAGAGGGAGGGGGGGGGGGGGGTCCCACTGATACACCGAAAGAGGCTGAGTCCGAAAACGAATCCGCGACCTTCGTAGTGCGAAGCAGGCTGAGTCACCACTTCGTCGTGGAGACAACTACAAACCAATATGTATATTGAAGGTTACGAAAAACGGTGTCACTAACAAACCAATATGTATACTGTTGGTTATGGTATCAAATTTCGCGACGACAGGCAGAAGATCTCTTTATTGGGACAATGTCTGCGGTCACCCGGCCAGTACGGTCACTGCCAGGAAGGAAAGCAACGGCAAACTACCTTCTTTAAAAGTACCTAGTTCATTATGATTCGCATAATAACCGATCGTCGCATGACAAGGACAGAGACATTAAAATTAGCAACATGGAATGTTAGGACGTTAAACGACGACGAAAAGTTAGATAACATCAAACAAGAAATGGAGAGAGAGAGAGAGAGAGAGAGAGAAAATTAATATTTTAGGGATGTGCGAAACGAGATGGACAGGAGCAGGCATTAAGATTGATGAAGATTTTAAGATTATTTATTCTGGAGGAGAAGTTTGACAAAGGGGGGGGGGGGCAATTATCTTGGACCGGCAAACATCAAAATTTGTTCAAGAATATTGGGCCGTGTCAGACAGACTTCTACTTGTTAAATTAAGTGGCAGACCTTTTAGCATAAAAGTTATTCAAGCATATGCCCCAACAGGAGAATCCAGTGAACATAGTGTAGAAGAATTTAATAATGACATAGAGTCTGCTTTAAAGAAATGTAAACAATTCAGAAATAAACATCATAATAGGAGACTTCAACGCAAAAGTAGGAAATCAATGTGATAGATACACAGTAGGAAACTATGGTTTAGGAGAGAGAAATAAAAGAGGGTACAGACTTGTAGAGTGCGCAAAAGAGCAGGAAATGATTGTAGGAAACACCTGGTTTAAATAACACTCTAGAAGATTATGGACATGGAGGAGTCCTGATAGCAGGATTAGAAACCAGACTGATTACATTCTGATTAGCAGAAGATTTAGAAATGCGTTAACAATAGCAAAAACAGTTCCCAGTGCTGATTGTCATAGTAACAACACATTACTTATAGGTGCATTGAGGGTAAAGTGAAAGAAAGTCAAGTATGTAACAGGAAACACTAAATATGATTTGTGTACATTGAGTAATGACAAGGAAATACAAAACAAATTCAACATAGAAGTACAGAACAGATTTGACATATTGTCTGAGATCATATTCCAGGATGTGGATGATCAAAGGAAAATGTTGAAGAATTCAATCAGTTTGACTTCAGAAACAATTATTCCAAAATTAAAGAAGATGTGTTGTAAGAAATGGATGACTGAGGAAATTTTACAACTAATGGAAACAAGAAGACTCAACAAAAATAATCCTGCCAAATATGAAGAAATTCTCAGACAAGTCGGAATATTATGTATGGTGGAAAAAGAAGCATGGCTTGAGAAAAATTGCTAAGAAATTTAAAATCAACACAACAGTCAAAATAACAAATTAGTGCACAAAAGAATTCAAGAACTTACTAATAAAAGAACAAGAACATCAGCAGGCTGTCTAAAATCTAAAGATGGCAAAATCATAATAGAAAAAGATCAGATTCTACATGTATGGTCAGAGTATGTGAAAAACCTGTATAATGATAACAGAGATGAACCGTATGATATTCGTTTTAATAATGAAGGACCGCCAATTTTGACAATGGAGGTTCGAAATGTTCTAAAACATATGAAAGCTGGCAAGGCTCCCGGTTCAGATAACACCACAACAGAAATGATTAAAGCTTTAGAAGAATTTGGAATAGATCAAGTCACCAGACTGCTTAACACATTATATAATATCGGAGAAATACCTTCTGAATTATGCAATTCTATATTCATTGCAATCCCAAGAAACCAGGAGCCTTGGAATGTGATCAACATAGAGCAATTAGTATAATGAGTCACATCACGAAAATTTTGCTACGAATTATCATGCAAAAAGTGAGGAAGAAAATACATCCTGAAATAGGGGAAGAACAATGTGGGTTTGTAAAAGGAAATGGTACAGTAAATGCTGTGTATATTCTGCGATCAGTTATTGAACGTTCTATAGAAGTAAACAAGGATATACATCTTTGCTTTATTGACTACACAAAGGTTTTCGATAGAGTTAGACATATCAACATGGTAGATATGCTTGCAGATCTACAAATTGATGGGAAAGACATTAGACATAAAAAACATCTATTGGAAACAACAAGCTGCCATAAAGATTGATAATGAAGTGGGACAATATCAGTCTATTAAGAGAGGTGTTAGGCAGAGATGTGTAATGTCTCCAGATCTTGTTTCCCTATACAGTGAAAATATTTTCAGAAATGTAGAAGATATCAATAGAGTCAGCATTGGAAGACGAAACATCAATAACATTAGATATGCAGATGATACAGTATTGATTGCAGACAATGAGCAGGATCTGCAACAATTAGTAGATGCGGTTGTTGCACGCTGTGAGCAACTGGGGTTAGAATTAAATTGTAAAAAGACACAGATTATGGTCGTCACTAAGAAAAACGAAATACCACAATGTAATATACAAGTAAATAGGAATACTCTTCAACAAGTGAATCCGTACAATTATCTCGGAACAGTCATAACATCTGATGGGAGATGCCTTGAAGAGATTAGAACAAGAATCGCCATGGCGAAAGTAGCCTTTTGCAAGATGACAAACATACTGACCAATAAAAAGATGTCAATTGAAACGAGAAACAGAGTGTTGAGATGCTTTTTTTATGGATGTGAAACTGGGACAATGAGCAGTCAAGCTGAAAAACATCTGATGGCTGCAGAAATGTGGTTTCTGAGGAGAATGCAAAGAATACCATGGACAGACAGAAAAACCAATGACCAGGTACTACAGGAGACAAATGAAAATCGTAAACTTATTAGAGAAATTAGACGTAGACAGTCAACATTTTTTGGATATGTTATGAGAAGAAATGAATTGGATAACTTGGTGACAACTGACAAGATGGAAGGGAACAGACCAAGGGGAAGACCGAGAAGTAAATACCTGGATGGACTGGGCACATGGCATGGTCGAGACAAGAACATGAGCGGATCCACGACTCTGGTGATCGAGTGAAATGGCGAGTCATGATTGATTGATGCTGACTGACTGACATCTAATCGTCTTGATAGACGATAGTTTGCAAAATGGAGTTATACCTCTCCATAGCACAAAGACTGGGCTGAATTTAGAGGCCATGTGTTGCCATGCAGTATGATCCCTCTCTCGGTCTGCCTAGTTTACTCTAGAGGAAAGGTAGACAAGAGGTAGAGGAAAGGTCGTGAACAAGACAAGCTGCAGAAGCATTCGGATTAGTATAGCACCCCTGGTCTGCTCTGCCATGATATTTAGTCTTAAGGTTGCATTTTCTCGCACAAAGGTAGGGTTTGTACCCTCCCAATTACGCTCCTATATGTATACTAGAAGTTCACGACAAACATGGTTTCAATAACAAACCAAAACATGTACTAGAAGGTTATGAAAAATGGAAGTTATTATGCTATCTATTAAAGAAGGCAACATGCAGAATAATCCAAGCTAAGGCACATTTCATAAGATGTGGAGTAATCTTGACAAAACAAATAGCTGAAAGGGCAAGAGAATCGACTTACTTGCACTTAATTGCAATTGTGGTTTGCCATTGCTTTATGAGCTGTTGACGCCCAAACTATTGTGAAAAATAACGCAAAAGCTCTCAAATTACATACGGTTGACTTCGAGCTGGGATTGTGAAACTGCTTTCATTACATCTAGGCCCCAGAAGGAACAAATAATCAAGTTTTTTAATCACGATATAAAAGGAATTTGTCTGGATGGATGGAATTGTAACAATTGGAAAGTTCGAGGACATTAACTGATTCAGTACTAAACAAACCCTAGGTTTGGACATAATATGGTACACAATCAACTGAACTGTCATCTCTCGAACTATCATCTACTGCCTATAGTCCCTTTCCGTGTAGGACCTGGTGGGGGGGGGGGGGGGGGGTGTCTTGTATCTGAGGAATTAAGGCCGGTGCAGTCGCCACGAACTGTGCAGATTAGGGTTTTCTTTTTCCCCACTACAGAAAACAAAATCCACACCTTACCGAAAAAGTATTTGTTTTTGTTGAGCTCGCTGGCTTTGAGCTTAAACGTAGTCCATACACACTACTTCAGGTAGCACTGGACTGAATTTTGCGTGTGATTTAGCTACCCCGGTTACCAGTGTCTCAGGCCATTAGGTGAACCCACTCCGACTTTAAAGGTACTTGTAATTTAAGTCCCCAAGTCAAGTACGAGAATCAACATTTTAGTCCAACTGTCAGGTGTATGGGTTGAAACATATACCTCGGCATCAGCACACCGGATGTTTAAGAACAGTTCTTATCCATTCGGTCATGCTGACCTCGACCAAGTATGATAGTGTCAATTTCCGTTCACAAAGCACTGAAATTGCAGAAAATACCATGAAATAAAATAAATAACACGGTAATCCTAGTATGGCGATATATCGTCATGCAGTCCAAATGGGAGGTCACATCTGGCGATATATTATCCTTCTGCACTAAACCAGTTACAGATAGAGCTGGCCGAAGTTGAAAATGCTGGATTGGTTAGCAGAGTTGCACGGAACACGATGATTGGTTAGCAGGGTGGCACGGAACACGATGATTGGTTAGCAGTGTGGTATGGAACACGATGATTGGTTAGCAGAATGGCACGGAACACGATGATTGGTTAGCACGGAACATGATCAGCTGTCGACCTAATCAATAGCACAGAGAGCAGATGTTGGTGGGGAAACATGGTCGCCGACACCAGCCCAGTGTGGCAAACAATGATTACGACGATGATTCAAGAATTACATACGATGGGTTTAACATCCAGTCAGTGGCTCGTTGGGATGTCATGAAGTCGAGAAGATACTTCTGCTTACAGCAATCATTCACAACCTATGGAACGCGAAAGTTTCGAGTGGCGCGAAATATGTAAAGGGGGACGCGAAGAAATTAGAAATTAAAGTAAAAGCAGATTTTTTTTGTTTTGTAACTCCTATTTACGGGACATTGCAGTCAAGACCAGCATTTTTCAGCTGCTGTTGATCTCTTGGCAAGTTTTACGTTCAGTAGATTGCGATTGCTTCTGAACGACTGGCTCACTTACTTTTCCGTAAGACACCAATGCAACGCTATCCGCTGCAGAATCTCGCGCAGCTGTGTTTCGTACGTGAGCATACGGGATTACGAACAACGGTCAAAACCCTTCGCCAGGGAGACCAGCAAAAGCAGAATAGCGAAGGAAAAACTAAAAAGGAAAAGGAGCGACAAAAAAATGGGGACCTAAATTACAAGTGCCTCAGATGTTGGAGAGGATACTCCAGGTACCCGAGGGGCATTGATAATTGGGAAAGCTATTCCTCTAGTAGTGCATGAACTATGCTCGAGTTCAAATCAAACGAACGCAAACCTTACATCATTAAATAAGGCGCACATGACAGAGGGTTGAGAAACACTGGTTTATAGTTCATGCCGTGTGACATAGGTCGTGAAGTATGTCCACATCCTCCTGTCTCGTGTACAGCCATCTCGTGTCCTGCGTATCTTTCTGATACTGAAGTTACCTCATGTCACGATGTCAAGCTGTCTAGCACCTTCGCTCTTGGTCTCCCCATGATTCTCTTCCCCTTCAGTTTTCTCGTTGTCACTATGTACTTCACTTTTTCCTGAATCATGAAGCTCCCAAAAATTCTAATGTTAGTAATAACCAGTTCTCTCTGTTATTTATTTCAAAATATCTCTATTATATTTCGTATCCGTCCATGGTGTTCTGTTAATTCTTTATACGAGAAGGCTTCAAATGAAAACCTTAAAAGTGTGATAGAAAGTACAATAACCATGCCATTGTCTTGTAACCTGTCAATATTGTTGATAAGGATGTCCAGAGTGTTAAGCACGTGATATTATGGTGCAAAAGAACACGATGATGTATAAGAACAATTTAAAGATTCCCCCACTTTTGACATGCACCAAAGAGGAACAGTGTTCTCTTATCCTACTGTTGATCAGTAAAGGGGTGAAACCTATAGAAATTCATGGGCGAATGAAGGTCCTATCTGGTGATGCATGTCCGTCAGTCCAGCAAGTGTATGAATGGAGTAGGAAGTTTCAAAACGGCGTGGCTTCTGTGACAGACTGTTCATGACTGGGTCACGCACATCGAGTAGTGACCTCAGAGTCAATTGCAGCCGTTGAAGGCCTCGTACAGGAAAACCGTCGATTGACTGTGAGTGACGTTGCCGCAAATCTTAACATCAGTCAATGTTCATAACACCAAATCATCCATGATGTGCTACAGTACCGCAACATGACTGTAACGTGGGTGCCACGGCAGTTTATTCCAGAATTGATTCTTGACAAGAACTTTTGCAGTACTTTGAAGCAGAAGGTGATGGTTTCTTATCAAGAATTGTTACTGGAGATTAAACCTGGGCTCACTACCACGAGCCGGAAACGAAGAGAGCGAGAAAGGAATGGCGTCATCTCTCCTCACTGAAACCAAAGAAGTTTCACACGCAGTCATCTGCAAGGGCGGTTATGTTGTCTCTCTTTTTGGGATGAATAAGGCTCGACCCCATACTGCCCATGCAACGGTTGAAACCATCGAAGACCTCCACTTTCAATGTGTACCACATCCCCCGTACTCGCCAGGCCTAGCCCCCCAGTGATTTCCACCTGTTTGGACAACTGAAAGCGTCATTGGGAAGAAAGACTTTTCGGTCCGATGAAGAGGTACAGCAGGCGGTGCAGGAGTCGTCACACATGTGACCAAGAGAATTGTTTTCTACAGAAGTAAACACGGCCGTCGTTGTTTCGACCTCATCACTCACCGTTTGGTCTATAACAATATAAGTCTAGCTCCATAATATCAATGCGCCTTACTAAGACCTTTCTTTCGACTTTCTGTTGCAATTGCATCTATCATTTCTTGTCATTTTCATTTTCAGCTATGAAAACTGCATCAACACTCACAGTTCTCACTTCTTGTCAATTATCAGCGATACTATGAGCTTCATTCTTTTTCTTATTTTCTTCTTCAGCCTCCTAGTGGAGTTTGGCCCACAAGCACTCAAGCCAAGCCCTTTCAAGGCCAGTTCACGGTTGATTGGATACTGGCTGATTTTTCCTACGATATGAAGCAGTCAGTTTCACACAAATTCCACTTCAGTCGCCTTGTATCGCCTGCACAGGAGGGTACAGAGTGGATATTTTTGATTGCCTGTTACAGCACTGGTAACACACGGGCAAGAAATTGCAAAGAATACCATGGACAGACAGAAAACCAATGACCAAGTCCTACAAGCAACAAATGAAAACTGTAAACTGATTAGAGAAATTAGACTTAGACAGTCACAATTTGTTGGTCAAGTTATCACAAGAAATAAATTGGAGAACTTTGTGACAACTGGCAAGATCGAGGGGGAGAGAACAAGAGGAGGGCAGAGAAGTAAATACCTGGATAGCTTGACCACGTCTGGTGGTCGAGTGAGATGGCAAAAAATGACTGCCCACGCTTATCGGCATGGCATGACTGGCTACTGGGGATGGGGACGGAGCACTTATGGGAATGCCCCGAATGCTATGATGTCGATTCCTAAATCAATTACTCAATCAATCGGCATGGCACATGATAATTATAAACACACTGTCGGCTATTGTGAACGCAGAATCACAATTCATAAAGCGCAACAGTAAATGATTACTCCCTTACCTGTGCTGAAATACGACAGTAAATTATTACTCCCTTATCCGTGCTGGGAAGAAACACCTACGTCGACCGTATTATCATATTATTACTAATATGTAACCAGACCGTGTCGCGTTGTGTTATAACGTGTTGGTATGGGAGCCGGTCGTTCAGAAAGCAGTGGCAAACTACTGAACGTAACACTTGCCTAGTACATCAACAGCAGCTGAAAAAATGCTCGTGTTGGCGGCAACGTCCAGTAAGGGATATGTAACACTAATAAAATAAATATGTAACCAAGTAATATGCATAACCATATAAATCATAACAGTTCACTATCCGTCATACTTTCCTTAAAGCGGATTTAATATGCACATAATGGGGCACATAATACACGACCGCATATGTTGGTGGTTTACATGTTACATCTCTGAGTAAAGTTGTAGGAATCAATACATTGCTGTAGCGACTCGCAGGGTTGAATACTTCTGCCTGTAGGCTGTCTCTCCACGGCTGCTGGGTGTCTGTTGTGTGGGGAGCCATTACGTCTGTCATAGGCGTGTCTTGTTGTCGTTACCATAGAGGAAGGTTGTATATACTACAATAGACGTGCTACAGAACACCACACACGTTTACAGATTTTGAGAGACAGGGTGACATGTCAACTCCAGTAAATAAATGAGAATATCTAGAGCAGTGGTTCTCAACCGGTGGGGAATTAGGGTTTCCAGGGGGGAAGTAAGATTATTTCAAGATCGCGTTAATACTAGAACCGATTACTTGATATTGTTTTTCCCTTCATACTTTACGGTTCCGTACGTCCCACCCTTCTAAAATTCATTTTATAAAGTAAGTAGACCCACAAATAACGTTTTATGTGGACGCCTAGACTTGTTTTAGTATGTGCTATTACATTTAGCTTCCATTATTACGTATACTGTGTAAAAAAAGGGGGGGGGATTTTAGGTAGGAAATACGAAAGGGGGGAATGACGTTCTGAAAATATGGTGAAGGGGGGGGGCCAAAAAAGGTTGAGAACCACTGATCTAGAGTATTACTTGTGGCAGAGCCATTACGCCGGTCTTAGGCGTGTCTCACTGATGGTCCCATCGAGCAGGTGTGTGTGTATAAAGGCATGGTAGAGAACACTATACTTTTAATAGAATAGGAGAGACACGGTGACATTACAGCAATAGGCATGGTACAGACCACTATACTTTTAATAGAAAAGGAGAGACAAGGTGACATGTCAACTCCAGTAAATGAATGGGAATATCTAGTGTCGTTTTTCACAACAACAAAGATAATAAACAGATAAATGCATTTCATGGAAATTTAATTGTGTAAAATGTATAATGTAGCGGGCGCGTTAGCGAAGTAGACGGGGAACTCCTCTGGTAACGTCAAGAGAACTGTCGGACGAGATTTTAACTCCATGGCTCTTCGCGTGCTAAGTGATGGAAAGATTGGCCGCCTATTTCTCCGTGCATTCAGGTCTACAAAATGTGGTGTCCCTATCACATCTCACGTCCTTAGCAATAAACTTCTTCGGGACAAGTAAACAATATATAACATGTATAGCTTAGTCGCATGGTGTTTAAACTGCAGAAGAGGATATATGGTGTGGCTATTTTTTTATGGTAACATATCCTTTACAAGGACGTTGCAGTCAACGCCAGCATTTTGCTGCAGTTGTTGATGTCTTGGCAAGTGTTTACGTTCAGTAGTTTACCATTGCTTTCTGAACGAACGGCTCCCATACCAACACTTTAAAACCAGCTCGACACAAATCGTCAAATCGCTGTCAAATCGGTCACCGCTATGTTTCTAGCGCGGGTAATCGACAGCAGGAATCGCGTCCGCAGCGCCATCGCAACGAAGACCTGTGTTGCTAATGCTAACTAGGTATAGAACAACGGGAGAAGAAATATGTTGATAAATAAAGAATATTTATACAGATGAAAAACGGGTAGAGAAGCCACTTCCTTGTAGTTGGGTTTACTCCATGTGGCAAATATTTTACAGCAAATCGACGAGCTGTCCACCTGCAGAGAGACTGCACAACGGACGAAATCCGTACTCCCACCGATGATCCCTACATGTCTACAAAAACATTACACTCGCGATTTGAACCACCCAATCCAGACACAAACGCACGACTTTCGGGGCTTGAGACAGAATGCTTGACCACTTCGAAACAGTGTGTATTCCTGCGTGCGTGCGTGCGTGCGTCTGTGTGTGTGTGTGTGGGTGGGTGTGGGTGTGTGTGTGTGTGAGTGTGTGTGTGTGTGTGTGTGTCTGTGCATGTATGTGTAACAGTTATTTAAGCTATAAATGATATTGTTGTAAGTGATACTTAGTATAGAGATCTGAGGTCTGCAGGTGCTACAAGATCACTCACTAAAACCATAAGGACAGGACACATGAAAGGAATGTTATGGGACATGTCAACATAAGCGGTGGGAGTAAGATATGTGGCTAGTGTGGTAAAGTACTAGGCAAGAGTGGCAAGGAAAGACAGAAAATGACAGCTTTAACAGCTGATATGACAGCTAATGTTTAATTCATTCCTGGTACCTGAGGAGGAGGAGGAGGAGGAGGAGGAGGAGGAGGACGAAGAAGAAGAAGAAGAAGAAGAAGAAGAAGAAGAAGAAGAAGAAGAAGAAGAAGAAGAAGAAGAAGAAGAAGAAGAAGAAGAAGAAGAAGAAGAAGAAGAAGAAGAAGAAGAAGAAGAAGAAGAAGAAGAAGGAGGAGGAGGAGGAAGAGGAGAAGGAGGAGGAGGAGAAGCGGGAGGGGAGGGGAGGGAGACGAGAAGGAAGACAAGAGGAGGAGTAGGAGAGGAAGAAGAAGGTTAAGAAAAAGGACCAATAGTCATAGATTACTATGTACTGATAACGACCCTGTGAGAAAATACACATCTGCGTATAACCGGATAAACAAGCGATGTATAAACATGTTTATTATCTGTTTAATTCTACAGAGATCAGCGAAACCACAGATAATGGGCCGCAGCTTCGATTAAACTCCATCGATACTCAGGTTGAAGCATCGGAGATATCTCCGTCTGATCGCCAGTTGGCGCTTCTTACCCTTCACTGTAGCAGACACAGGAGTGTCTAATTTGTCTCTTGACAACCAATTCTAGCACTGCCATATGGTCCACTTCGAAAACACTGGACAAACAAAGAGTCCACAAAACAGAGTATAATGCTGAACTATAGCCATCCATCCATCATGTGCCATGCCGATAAGCGTGGGCGGTCATGTTCTGCCATTTCACTCGATCGCCAGAGTCGTGGATCAGCTCTGTGTTCCTGTCTCGACCATGCCATGTGGCCAAGCCATCCAGGTATTTACTTCTCGGTCTTCCCCTTGGTCTCTTCCCTTCGATCTTGCCAGTTGGCATCAAGTTCTCCAAGTCATTTCTTCTCATAACATGCCCAAAAACTTTCGACGTCTACGTCTAATGACTCTAATCAGTTTACGATCTTCATTTGTTTCTTGAAGGAAGTGTTCATTTGTTTTTCTGTCTGTCCATGGTATTCTTTGCATTTTCCTCAGAAACCACATTTCCACAGCCATCAGATGTTTTTCAGCTTGACTGCTCATTGTCCGCGCTTCACATCCATACAAAAGTACAGGTTCTTTGTTGCACTTCAACACTCTTTTTCTCGTTTCAATTGATATCTTTTTATTGGTCAGTATGTTTTTCATCTTGCAAAAGGCTATCTTCGCCATGGCATTTCTTGTTCTAATCTCTTCAAGGCATCTCCCATCAGATGTTATGACTGTTCCGAGATAACTGTATGGATTCATTTGCTTCAGAATATGCCCATTTATGTGCAAAAATCAGAAATGTTGAGAAATCATGGGGGAAAAGGGCTTTCCATCACATGTAGTATAACTAATTAAAATGCTATATCTAGACCAGCGAGTAGCGGTTAGAATAGATGACGAGAGATCAGATTGGTTTGACATCAAGCAAGGAGTCCGTCAGGGCTGTGTGTTGTCCCCCTATTTGTTTAACCTGTATGCGGAAAATATAAACAGAAATGTCAGAGATGATATAACCACGGAGCAATATGATGCCCTAAATATCGGTGGTCAAAATACCAGAGATTCAATATACTGATGATACAATATTACCATCCACATCACAGAATGGTATAAAAAGACTAATAACCTCACCCCAAAAGAAAAGTGAACGTTACAACTTATATCTTAACTTAGCAAAAACAAAGATAATGCATACAGATCAAACTGATATTTAGAAAGAAATATATGTTAATGAGGAAAAAATTGGAGGTGGTGGACATTTTTTAATATTTTGGGTCATTAATTACCGACAATCGTGACACAATGAAAGAAATTAAACGACAAATATCTAATGCTCTTCAAAATCAAAAATAACTAAATAAACTGTGGTGTTGGATAGATAGACCAACCACTACCCCCCCCCCCCCCACCCCCCCAAAAAAAATTAAGAGCATACATCTTTCCCATTGCAAAATACACCTGTGAGACTTGGACATTTCTAAAGAAGCTGACCAGCGCATAAATGCCTTTAAAAAATAAATGTTACAGGCGGCTTCTAGGAATATATTGGATACAGAAAAGAACAAATGTATCCATACTACAAGATCTGAATGTTGAAGAAGCTTGACTACTAAAGACGATAAAATAAAGAAAATTGAAATATTCTGGTCACTTGAAACGTCATGAAAGTTTGGAGAGAACAATAATGGAAGGATATATGCCTGGGAAGAGACGAAGAGGAAGGCCAAAAAGAAGATGGGTGAAGGATGTATCAGATGATCTCCAGGTGGGTGTATCGGACACGGGACATCTTACTTGTGATTGAAAAGTTTTCCGGAAAAATGTTATGGAAGCGAGTTTTTGCAAAGGACATGCTTATGAATGAATGAATGAATTAATTAATTAATTAATAGTGTACCCAGGTCGACACAGCCTAAAAATGGGTAACAGGAAATTTTCTGAGAAGTGAAAGCTTACGGCGTGTTATTTACCACATGACCCATCAAGTGCCGATTGATATAAAATATAATGATAGCACTGATTACGAAATAACTTTCGTTGTGCTACAAGGAACCATTTACTTACAATATACTGTTACATATAAGGCAAAGGAAAGGAGTTTTAAAAAGCGAACACACAATACAATAGACCAGTGTTTCCCAACGTGGGGCCCACGCCCCACAGTGGGGCAATTCGATTGTTAAGGGGGGCAATTCGAAAATGGAAGAAATCGGCTGGATATAACAAAACGGGTTGACTTGAGACTGAAGTTAATTAAACTGGAACCTGACATAAAATCTCTTTGCAGCAAGCTTCAAGCGCAAAGATCTCACTAAATTTAAATATTTTCTAATAATTAAAATAATATAGAAAAATCTTTCATTAAAATTATTTTTTTCTTGAAATTCAGTTCTCCATTATATCTTTTCAAAATGTACTTACTATGTTTGCTCAATAATTTCCTAGTGATTTCTTCCTAAAACTTATCGGTCCTTTGCCTTTGGCTAGGATCGTGTGCATTTGATGCTTCCCTCCCCCCCCCCCCCCCCCCAGTAATGCGCCTGGTCTGGTCGGGGGCCGGATTGATAAAATTAAAACCCGTCATATATTTTCACTTTAGATGTGGGCCTGGTGGACCACTGTAGACAATAGCTCACAGTGAGACTAAGGGTCCACACAAAAAAGGGGGAGGCGGGGGAACCAGCTTGTCTGGGGTAACCGCCAAACCAAACAAAAAGAAAAAATTCACTCAACACAACCGACACACAGGGACGCGGGACATGGGGGGGATGGGGGGGGGGGGGGGGGGGCTCTGGCCCCTCTGGGAACCGTGAGCCCTTCTTGAAAAAAAAAATTCAAGTTTCTTTAGTGAACATTTCAATTTTTGAATATTAAAAATGATGCATATGTTTGGGGGGAGGGGGGCATAATAATTTTAGAAAGGCTTAGGTGGGGCATAGCACACAAAAGGTTGGGAAACACTGCAATAGACAAAGTTATTACAAACATATTTGAATGCATTCTACGAATATCAACCAACAACAGAGGTGACCTTATAATGGCTACCCGAAAATCAAAATAAACATAGCTATAATTTTGCCACGGCAAGACTTTGTTTTAAATTTGCGATTACCGCGGGGATAACATTCTCTCTACATTCAAACAATATCAGTGTTCGAATAATTCAGCCAAAGTACAATTCGTCTATTCACTTCATACGATATATAATTCTGCAGTATGTGCCTGACGAGCTGCTGCGAAATATGCCAGACAATGAACCGTGAAACAGTTTTGTTGTAGCTTATGTGTTGAAATTTACTAATGGAATACATTGTTTCGAGTAATTGCACACACCCCTTACCTTGACACTGAATCATCAATAACGAATGTGATTCCCTATATCAAGTTCATTGGACTTTCATCGTTCCCTTATCCAAAGGTTTGAACCCACAAAGACAGAAATCACAAGTTTTACTGTGTGACTCAGACTTGCAGTCAAGTCGTTTGGTGGCTGAGATCACATGTATGTCACCTGGGATTTCACACGCTGAATGTGCTACCTGGTTCACCTTACTGGGCTTAATTAACTGGCGCGTGTATACAAGCCACAACAAGCCGCGGGTCTTATGTTACGGGTTGTTGCCATTAGACATTGATTGAAGGTATTAAGTAAAGAATCCTTGTCCACGTCATGGGGTGTATGCAGTATATAGTGCAAGCCCCATATTTGTATAGACCAATCGGCACGCGGAGGGTAATGTGGTCAATATCGCACCGACCCTTTTTACTTCCCAGAACATTTTTGGTGACCATTTTAGGCTCGGTTGACCTGGAAACCCAGGTCACTGACATAATCACCGCTTGGTGAGGGTTTCGAACACTTGATTAACCGGTTGTCAAGCAAGCGTACAAGCCACTGAGCTACGGCGGCTCGCTTGCTTGTAGACATCAGGTTCAATGGCCGCAGTGAGGACGCACTGTGTTCGATGCATACAGGAAAATTGCAATATAGAAACTGCTGTAGGCGTGTGTAATGTTAGGTCTTCAATGATATGTTGCGGTCGGCCATGTCATACCGAGGCCTGCCCTGGTTGGTTTGTTGTGGTAGACAGTTGTAGACAGTGGTAGTTGCTTTTCTCTGGTAGACAGTGGGCTTTAGCTTTCAAGCCCTATGCTCTGGCACTAAGAAGGTCTCGACTCTAACGTTCAGGTGGTCTCGGTGGTCAAGTTCAGGTGGTATCGGCCCTGATGTTCAGGTCGACTCATCCTAATGTTTAAATATTCTCGGCCCTAACGTTCACGTGCTCTCGGCCCCAATGTTCAAATGCTCTCGGCCCTGACGTTCCGGCGGACTCGGTCCTATCGTTCAGCTCGTCTTGGTTCTGAAACGGGCTTGTGTCTATTAAAGTGAGGCCCTTGTAGAATCTTCTCACCAGATTCAAGAGAAAAGCACCAACTCCACTGGGACCGTAGCAAAGCTTTCATGCACCTCTCCGAGTGCAGGTAATGGTGAGATGTGCAACAACCGTAGTGTTGCTTCAAGTCTGCGGAGAGCAAATTGGGAAGTAACCAGGCCACCTCTGGACGATATCATTCGGTTCACAAGTGCAATTTTTTTGGAGATCTTTAAAGCAGGTCATGTATGACCACATAAAATGCATACGTACTGGGGTTCGGTCTAGGTTTGTAATGTTTCCTCCACGATTTTTTGTTATTTCATTGTCAATTGACACAAACCCCCCAAAGAAACATGGAAGTATAACACAGTGATATTCTAATCTACCAAGCGTGTCGTAAGCGGCTACTAAAGGTATTAGAGTGATGAGGGGTTGACTGTCCAAATCCTAAGAAAACTTGAGCTGCAACATCCAGCAATCATTAGCATGCATTCGGGTTAATGTTCAGCTTACCATGAGTCTATAGTTGGGCATACAAGGCTATAATCGCACATAAATATCAAGTGGGGAACCCTTTGAGGCCACTATGACAGTTCATAAATAAACACACGTGTATTATATGGTGCACATAGAAGTGCCTCCTCAAGACTCCACTTGTTTATCTTCTACTTGTATGAGCGTAACATAATACATATGTATTTATTTATATACAAGCACGAGACTGGGAGAGACGTGCGCTTATGAGCTTGTCCCGAATGAAGTAAGTTTTGAATCATAATCACACACATACAGGTATGTGTGTGTTTGTGTGTTTGTGTATTGTACATGGTTTTAGCAGGGGCAATAGTGGTATAATGGTTAGCTCGCTTACCTACCAAGACGGTTGTCTTGCCAATCCACTGCCTATCCACCTTGCAGTCATTTGTTCAGTGTTGTGGTTTTTGATTGTCTTGGGAAATGGATCGTGTGGACATATGCCGTCCTTACTTCTGGTGGTTGTCCCTGCACTTCCATCCTGCAGATATAATTATGGCGTGATCGGCTGCGATGTTTTATACAGAAGTTTTCTACGAAGGGGTCTCTGATGTGATTCATTCATCATCAAGTGTCATGCCCGTAAGCGTGTGCGGTCAAGGTTCGCCATCTCATTCGATCACCAGAGTCGTGGATCAGCTCAGTGTTCTTGTTTCGACCATATCACATGGCCAACCATCCAGGTATTTGCTTCTCTGTCTTCCCCTTGGTCTCGCCAGTTTTCACCAAGTTCTCCAATTTATTTTTTCTCATAACGTGACCAAAATATTATGAATGTTTACGTCTCATTTCTCTAACCAGTTTACGATTTCCGTTTGCTTCGTGTAGGACTTGGTCATTGTTTTTTTTTTTTTTCTATGTCCATGGTATTCTTTGCATTTTCCTCAGAAACCACATTTCCACAGCCATCAGATGTTTTTCAGCTTGACTGCTCATTGTCCACGCTTCGCATCCATACAAAAGTACAACTTCTATGTAGCACCTCAACACTCTGTTTCTCGTTGCAAATGACAACTATGTATTAGTCAGTATGGTTTTCATCTTGCAAAAGGCTGCCTTCGCCACGGCGATTCTTGCTCTAATCTTTTCAAGGCTTCTTCCGTAGGACGTTATGGCTGTCCCGAGATAATTGTACTGATTCACTTGTTTAAGAATATTCCCATTTACTTGTATATTACATTGTGGTATTTTCTTCGTCCTAGTGACGACCATAATCTGTGTCTTCTTACAATGATGTGACAGCGCCACCACATTTTGTAGGCCTAGAGCAAGGAAAAAGCGGCGTACAATCTTTCCCTCAACGTCACTAGCGACGAGCCCAAGCCTCGAACCACATCCAACTGTGTTCATGACATTACCAGCGGCGTTCACTGTCGATTTTGCTAACGCTTACGTCACTATGTTAGATATATGTATAATATATATGTATATGCAGTCAACACCAGCATTTTACTGCCGTTGTTGATGTCTTGGCAAGTTTTACGTTCAGTAGTTTGCCACTGCTTTCTGAACGACCAGCTGACATACCTTTCCGTAAGAAACCAACGCGTCGCTATCCGCTGTTGAATCTCGCACAGCTGTGTTTCGTACGTGGGTATACGGGATTACGAACAGCGTCCTTAACACCTTCCAGGGAGACCGGCTGTGTTTTATAGCCATCTCACATTCAGTGAGGAGTATGACCTTTACAAACAGGACATAAAGCACACAGGTAATGGGATGACATACTACAGCGGTAAACAATTCCTAACTTTATTTTTAACTGCGTACTAGAGATAGGGGCGCCCTTGAACCATGAAAACCGCAAATGAACTGGCAGATCACATGGTCAACCAATACATGGACCCTACATTATAAAATATAATGAGTAAATCAACGAAAACGAGAAGTGGAGTTGGTCAGCTTGATAAGAACACAACCACAAGTGACAGAATGGACGTCGCGGCTAAAAATCCTTCATCAGCACACAGACAACAGACACAGATACAACTACAGTTTAAACAATACTATTTAAGCTTTTTAGCTGATGTACATAAGTCGTATGAATGGGCACATAAATGAAACTAATCTTCCAGCGCACAAATCAAACATTTTGACAGAGAGCTGGATTGAAACGAGGACTTCACTAAATGAATAAGCTTAGAATGCAAGGTTTCGGATTGAGCTGCCAGAAATGAGCAGAAGACCACGTCCATGAGTCGCCCGTTAATCAACATTGAATGAAAGCACAGTTAAATGCTGTAAGCTGATGGATGTATTACAGCTGGAAATCAAAAACGGATTGAAAGGCAAGATTTTCGTATTCCTTTCACTGGGTTTATCCCCATATGGTTCTGTCTCTTTCCGCAGGGTAGCTTGCCAAAATCGTGGCACAGAGCACGAACTCCGTAACTCCAGTGACAACCCCAGTTGGTCTCCGAAAATTGCATTCATAAACCGAATGGCGGAGTCCAAACTCGAACCTACAACCATCAGAGCTCGAGGCATCCTGCTTGACCACTACACCAAGAAGACATAGAGAGATGATCACAAGATCCGTGTAAAGTTCGGTATGCAATGATGAACTGTACTAAACGTTTTTGAAGTTAATGTAGTTCCTTAAAAGGCTCAATATATAAGGACTCTGTGTATCCAGAGACAATCAATATCAAGCTGTAGAAATCTATACAAATTCAGGTAGTTCCTAAGGTTTAACCTACAACACACACAAAATCGAATTTTCCGATTAACGGAACATGAGATTTATTGCTTTTCACTGTTCATGCAATTATAATACCTTTTATCTGTTGATTTGGTGTATGTTCTTCAACAATCTTTTGTTTACTGCGTGTTTATCGCCACAAAGGCTTTCTGGATCATTGTTTTAAAAAACTCGGTTCTGTTTGTCTTATTTTTACCCGACAGGGTATGTCATTGGACAAACAGTGCGTTAAACATAAATATGGCTCTGTTGATGTTTTAAACATCTTTCCCAAGCTTATTCAACAGACATGACCTGGCTGATTTAATGATTGTTCAATGACATATATTGTTGTAGTTACCGGCTGCTCCTTGTGATAACACACGAAAATCTATAGTTTCAAACTCAGCTTTCCAACTTAGCACACTGTTTAATGTGATGAAGCTTTAATTACCTTTATACACGTCTGAATGAATGGTATAAATATAGATCTACCTACCTGGTCGCAAACCGGAGCGGTGGCTTAAAGGATAGTGAGACACGCAGTTTTTCATTCCCCGACATACCAAGGCTAGGATTCGAAATTAGCTGCGAGCGATTTGGAAGCAGACTGCTGTGTGTTGATTTCGCTGGTGTGCGGCGTGGTTTGCACTCGCTCGCTTTGAACTCAAACGTAGTTCATATACACTACTTAATCAAGAGGATAGAGGAGGGGTCGATCCGAAGAGAATGGTTGCTGCCTCTGAAGCGGTCTCGGCTGGCAAAGATTAGTTTCATCTTCGTGCCAGGGCATGCGGGAGTACAAGGAAATGAGCGGGCTGACAAGCTCGCAGGTGAGGCTACTGTTGAGGGCGGACGCGCCATGGACCAGGCTGACATTCTGAATGCTCTACGAGAAGTGAGACTTTTGCAAGAACCAAGTGATGACTGTGAATCTACAACAATGGCCAGACTGCGAGAGCAGCAAATTAAAAGAGGGGTGGCCAAACAAGAACACTACGCAGGAAGCCAAAGAAGATTGATAAACCAACACAGAACTGGCGTCGTTAGCCGCTACACGCTGCGGGATTTGATGAGGAGGGGATCCGAGCACTTATGGACTGAATGGTCCGATGTGCAACGAGGATGATCTGTCGACTAACTAACTATACACTACTTCTAGTAGTGCTGGACTGAATTTGTGTGTGGATTAGCTTTTCCCTTTTAACAGTGTCCCTAGCCATCAGGCGAACCAACTCCGACTTCAGAGGTACTTGTAATTTACGTCGCCAATTCAAGGACGATAGGTCAGCAATTTAGTTCAACTGTCCGGTGTAGGTGTTGAACCCCTTACCTCGGCATCAGCAACTCGGATGTTTAAGAATACGCGTTTTATCCATTCGGCCATGCTGACCTACTGCGGCGTGGTTGATGGTAACGTCCTGTAAAGTGTAAAGGACATGCAACTAACTTTTTTTTTAAACCTCGAACATTGATGAATAGCTACAATTGTATAGTTGAATGACAGAGGCGGATTTCATCAATCATCTGATAGCTCATGATAATGATTGTTACCGCTGTACATATCTCCTGCAGCCATTCATAGCAAGCGACAATCCTCATTAAGCCATTGAACGTTTACGGGTAATGTAATCTCTCAGCCACAAACTTGCAGTTGCCTCCTTTCTGGAGTACGATTCCTCTGAATACCTGCACCCGGTAGTGTCTGCTTGAAACAACCCAGCATATATCGGATACCAAATGGCTACCCGAACACAAATACTAGGCCGGTCGGTCCCTCCGGAGAACCGCCGCCTTTCTCATTCAGAAGCGTTGCCTGGACTAATGAACGTTACACTAAAGCGTCACTAGGTAAATATACGTCATGCACAGACAATATTGTTGCAGTGTAGAGCAACAACAAATCGATACGTTGCCAATATTAACTCAATGTGTCTCAAGAACAAACAACGAACGAACAAACTTTATTTTCAAAGGGTTAAGAATTAGGCACTCAGGCCCGTCTGACATTCTGTCCTTCTTATCACTTCTTTCTTACCAAGCATGCACTTCAATTTTTTTCATGTTTTTTGTGTGTGTGTGGGGGGGGGGGGGGGGTGTCCTATACACTAGTATATACACGAGCTACTACTTCTAGTGCACTGGACTGACCCACTCCGACTTCAGAGGTACTTGCAATTGGGGTCCCCAAGTTAAAGTCGAGAAGTCAACATTTGTGTCCAGCTGACTGGTGTATGGATTAAACCCTATTTTCGGCATCAGCCCACTTTACTTTACTTTACTGTACTTTACTAATCTGGCTACATGCTTATTGCTTATCGCATGCCGTGAACACTTGAGGGGATTGAAAACCTTCAGTAACTTCGCGGGTTCTATAGGCAAGCCTGGTCGACGTTGTTCAGATCTGACACCTGTTTGTTTCATTAGATATATATTTTATAGTACGTGTCATCTTCATTATTGAAACTAGCGTGTTGTTTATAACCTCAACACCCCATGGCGATGATATCCAACGTTTCGTGCTGACTGTTGTTTGAGAGCTTGATAGCCTGCGTCGCTCAGTATTGCTCATAATGATGATAATTGAAAGAGTGACTGAGGGAGAGACAGACAGACAGACAGGTAGACAGACAGACAGGTAGATATACAGACAGACATAGAGATAGATAGATTTACAACCAGGCAGAAAGACAGACTGGTGAGTAGGTAGGTAGGTTGGTAGATAGGAAGTTAGGTAGGTAGGAAGGAAGGTAGGTAGGTAGGTAGGTAGGTAGGTAGGTAGGTAGTCAGTCAGTCAGACAGGCAGGCAGGCAGGCAGGCAGACAGGTAGGTATGTAGGTAGGTATGGAGGTAGGTAGTCTGGCAGGCAGGCAGGTAGGTAGGTAGTTAGACATGTAGGTAGTCTGTTAGCTAGGTAAGCAGACAGACAAACAGATATTTGCCCAATAAGGGCTGATGAAATTTTATTGACAAAATTAAGGGAATCTATTCCGACAGGCTAAGATCATGCAACTCAGTGATCAGTCAATCCAATATAGCCTGTGTGCTGATCAATGCTGGTCTGTCTGTCAATCGATGCCGCCCACGGCTGTTGAGTGCTGTTCAAACAGCCATTCTCAAAGTTCTATTAACTTCTCTCAATAGCGTGCTGTTTCGTACTTTATATCTAATGTATCTGTAATTGAACAGCCGCGCTATATTATTTTTTACACATAAATAAATATGCTCATATTGTCTTTGGTTACTCTTTCTACAAGCCTTGAGTTGTACTGGGTATATTGTTCTAGCCCGTGATTGTAAAGACCTCTGGGCACTCGAGAGATGACGTGGTCAATATCTCGTCAACAGTCCTTACATCACAAGACATGTCCTGGTACCGAAGGTCAGCATGGCCGACTGAATAATAGAGCGCTCGCTCTTAAACTTCGGGTGTGCTGATGTTGAGGAACCGGGTGCAACCCCTACACCGGTCAATTGGACTAAAACTGTTGACTTATCGTTCTTGACACGGGGGCGTAAATTACAAGAAATTCAGAAGTCGGAGTGGGTTCTCCTGATGGCGAGGGACACTGGTAAAAGAGAAAGCTAAAGCACATGCAAAAATCAGTCCAGGGCACTAGAAGTAGTAGCACGTGTGTGGGATACGCTAGAGTTCAAAGACAGCGAATACACACACACACACACACACACACACACACACACACATACACACTCATGTCATGTTACTCATTTTAGACTGGGTCGGTCTGGGAGCTCAGGTCAATGTTAAAAAACAGCTTCGGTGAGAATTCGAACCCTCGACCACCGGTCGTCCGCCAAGCTTGCTAGCCACTGCGCACCCGCAACTCCCTAATCATGTCATTTATTAGACGTGAAGGTCCCTCTAGACTAGAATAACAGAATGAAAAGAGAGTTGATAAAAGAAATTTAAAAAAAGAGGCAAGTGAAATTTTTCGGCCACTTTAAAAGACTTAACCCTCTTATAAAAACCATACTGGAGGGTAAAGTTGAAGGCAAGTAAGTAGGTGGTAGACAACGATACAAGTGGGAAGATAACATCAAGAGACGAACAAACAGCAATCTGACAGAATGTACAGTAAATGTAAGAGGCAGACAGTGTTGGGGATGCACTGCAGCCAACTTTCATTGTGGAGATGGCATGTGATTAGTTGAAAGGTCCCTTTTAAACGCCTAATGTGCATCGGGCATATGAAGCAAGACCAATATTTTTATAGACCAAAGGGCACCCAACGGGTGATGTGGTCGTTGTAGCAACAACCCCCATGCAGATGACACCCAAGACAACAAGTGAGGCAGACGACTGTCTTTTCATTTCATGCTTGCTTTCTCTCTTCTTTGTCTTCTCCTTCTTCTTCTCTTCCTCCATTACCTCAGTGACGTTTTGCTTTCTCTCTTCTTTGTCTTCTCCTTCTTTTCCTCCATCTTTCTTCTCCTTCTTCTTCTCTTCCTCCATTACCTCAGTGACGTTTTGCTTTCTCTCTTCTTTATCTTCTGCTTCTTCTTCTTTTCCTCCATCTTTCTTCTCCTTCTTCTTCTCTTCCTCCATTACCTCAGTGACGTTTTGCAGAGAGAGAGAGAGAGAGAGAGAGAGAGAGAGAGAGAGAGAGAGAGAGAGGGATACGGAGGGAGAGAGAGATGTAAGGATCGTTTGCTTGCTCTTTCCAATGCGCTTTGTAAGTTTGGTCTTCATTTCTCCAAGATTGTTCTAGATACCAATATTCCATCTTTTACGCGGTCTTTCCCTTTTTCTGTATCCATTATATTTCTTCACTGTGGCTTTCTGTGGCAGATGGTGCAATGACATTCTTCTGAGGTGGCTAAAGCATTTAATATATTGCTCTTTAATCATTATTTCTTTAGGCATTCATATTTTCCATTTTTTTAACATCTCATTTATTAACAACAGGAAATCTCTAAGTGTAGATTAGCTTTAACCCAATCAATCATTCAGTCAGGTGCCTTGTCCACAATGAAGGTTGGCTGCAATAAATCTCCAACACTGTCTGTCTCTCGCCATGATTGTACATTCTGTCAGATTGCTGTTTGTCCATCTCTTAATGTTACCTTCCCACTTGTATCATTGTCTACCTCTTGCTGGCTTGCCTTCACCTTTACCCTCCGGTATGGTTTTTATAAGAGTTGTATGTCTTTTAACGTGGCAGAAATATTTTACTTGCAACTTTTTTTAGTTCGTTCATCAACTCTCTTATCATTGCCAGCTGTTTTAGATATGCTAGTTTTACAATGTTGCAACTGCATATAAACAGAGGGCGTTGTGACGTCAAAACTTTATCAGCAAACATCAACAAGAAATAAACCATAACAATGTATTAAAAATACTGAAATTACACTGAAGTTTTACATGAGGCTTCTTTCTTTGTTTTCTTCTCCCTCCATTATATTCTTCATATTTGTCTATACAACCACATTTTGGAAGCTTAACACCAGTAATAAAGATCAAACACGTATCAGTTGATACTAGAAAAAAAGCACTCTACAACACACTCTTCCTACCAACTTTATGCTAGCAATGCCAAACCTGGATAATTACAGAGAAAGAGAAAAGCAAAATCACAACAACAGAAATGAGATTCCTGAGAAGAATACTCTATGCATCAAGAAGAGAGAAAATCAGAAATGAAATCAGAACTAAAGTGGGGGTTATACATCGTTAGATTTCACTAGAAAACGCTAAGTTAAATTGTTTGACCATGTAACTAAGCTACAACTAACAGTTTACCACTACAACCAATGATGTTCAGAACAAATGGGACCAGAATAAGAGGCCGGCTATGTGAACGATGGGCAGAGGCAATAACATAGTCCAAGGGAATCTCGATATATGAAGCCCATAAACGGGCTCTTTCCCGTTGTGTATGTTTCAACTTCACACCGCAAGGTACAAGAGGAACATGACGAGATGAGATTGTATGTTCAATATGTGTGTTTCTGCCAAGTTCAATAGCGTACAGCAGTTCTAGTCCTTTCACACTCTTAGCTTTAATTTGTATTTTAATTCTGTCGACGTGGGAAGTTGTTTCATAATGTTGATTTTTCACAATGGCCATTCCCGTTCTCTTTCTTATTTCTTTCTTACACCTGCCATCATCTGTAATTAATTGCCCTAGCTATAGAATGTCATCGGTTATATGTGAATTGTAACATTTAAGCCCAGAGGCGTGTACGTACTGGGGGATTAAGTTTCTTTTCCACATTTTTATGTATGCGTTGAAATGTGCTGTAGTCCCCACATAAAATACAAATTCCCAACCTGTAGCACAGAGAGATATAGCTGTATACATCATTAGCGTAATTCTACGCCCTCTAGGCAAGGTAACCGCAACGCTAGGTTGCACATCTCGGTGTGCAAGAGTCCGTGTGTACACACATACACACATCTCAAACTACAGCCATGGGATTTAAGGAATCATGAAGGTGTTGATGGAAAGAAGCACGCGCGTCAGTGCGCGCGCGCGCGCTTTGTGTTTGTAGACAGAAAAAGGAATCGAAGATGATAGAGAGTGGAGAGATGAGGACTTAAAGTACTTCTTCTTCTTTAGATGTTCGATATATAATCTGACCTGGTCGCAAAATAACCGATGACAATGAGAAAGTTTCTAAAGGGCAGTCAGCCGGTCACCAAGATGTAGTTGGAAGGGCCGAATATAAGACGTGCCTGTATGTCCAATTTGTGACCCTTTGAAAATAAAGTTCGTTCGTTTGTTCATTTGCTCGTTCGCAGCTTTTCTATAATAACGCTTACAAATGTTTGTGTGTGGGGGTGGTAAGACGGATCTCCGAGAGCCTGCAGCCACTATGTGAGTTTGTCCACACATGTGTTGATCTCAAAAACTGCACTCCCACTGGCTCGTTGTATTTAAATCTGTATCTTTCTTTACAAACACACGGAGCTGATTCACGTCTCAGTTGATCGTCTGAGATAGCAAAAACATAACCGCCCACATCTTTGTCCTACTTTCTCTGTCCAATGTTAAACAGTGATAAAACAATTAGAATGATTCTAAACATTGGTATAAATACCAGGCAATTAAGCCCTTCCAAACCACTCTAGAAACTAATGTTGTTGTAGTTTTTTTAATTAATGTGTTGATGAATAGTGTACAACAAAAACTTATAAACACTTATGGCAAATGTTAAGACTAATATCAGAAAGAGCAGTCATCAATTTTTATGGACAGATTATGAGAAGACAAAAACTGGAACATGTTGTGACAACTGAACAGATTTGTGGAAAGAGAGATCTTGACAGCTTTATGCCATGGCGCGAAAGTGAATCAACGCACGAATTCATACATGCTGTTGGAGATCGCAAGATATGAAGAAGCATGGTCGCCCACGTTAGTCGGCAAGGTGCTTGATGATGATGATGATGATGAGATCTCTCCGGTCGCCTTTACTTCCCTCGTGACTGGGGTCGCATATGTCCATTACGCCGGGGTCGCATATGCCCATTACGCCGGGGTCGCATTCGCCCATTACGCCGGGGTCGCATATGCCTATTACGCTGGGGTCCTATATGCCCATTAAGCCAGGATTGCATATGTCCATTACGTCAGGGTCACATATGTCCATTACGCTGGGGTCGCATATTTCCATTACGCTGGGGTTACATAAGCCCATTACACTGGGGTCACATATGTCCATTGCGCTGGGGTTACATAAGCCCATTACACTGGGGTCACATATGTCCATTGCGCTGGGGTTACATAAGCCCATTACACTGGGGTCACATATGTCCATTGCGCTGGGGTTACATAAGCCCATTACACTGGGGTCACATATGTCCATTGCGCTGGGGTTACATAAGCCCATTACACCGGGGTCGCATATGCCCATTATGCCGGGGTCACATACGTCAATTACACCGGGGTCAGATACGTTCATTACGCCGGGGTCACATACGTCCATTACGCCGGAGTCACATATGTCCATTACGCCGGGGTCACATATGTCCATTACGCCGGGGTCGCATATGTCCATTATGCCGGGGTCGCATATGTCCATTATGCCGGAGTCGCATACGTCCATTAGGCCGGGGTCGCATATGTCCATTAGGCCGGGGTCGCATATGTCCATTATGCCGGGGTCGCATATGTCCATTACGCCGGGGTCATATATGTCCATTATGCCGACAGCCTTTACTTCGCAGAGCATTTCCTGATACCTATTTTAGGCTGTGTCAACCTGGGAGCGCAGAGCAATGTTTTTATTGTTTAATCCCCCTGTTTTGAATTAAATATGTTTTGTCTTCAAACATATAATTAGCTGAAAATCAGTCGGTTGAAGACAGAAATCGACAAGGTGTGCAAAAAGTAATGCATGTCAAATTTAGCACATGCCCTAAGGCACTTGTCTCACCGAACCTAACTAGCGAGAGGGACACGCCGTCGTTATAAACACAATCCTCCCAAAGTTAAGTGACAACACACTAGGCATAACCAAGGTTCTCAACTTGTTGGCCGCATGCACCTTTGTTCACCGGAAGCCATGCAGCGCAGAGGCTAGCACGCATGTCTGCCGGCCCAATGGTCATGTATTCGATTCACCATCACGGCAGATTTGTACAATGTTCTTTGGCTTCCAGGTCGACACACCTTAAGATGGACACCAGGAAATGTCATGAGGCGTAGAGGGCATCGGAGTGATATTCACCACAAGATGCATCCAGTTTCGGTTGGTCCATAAACAAAACCAATGCATCGCCATGCGAGTAAACGAATGTTCCAACTGATTAAATGACATGGGATGATAAATCGTCTTATTCAAACTACCCGTAACAGCCACGGGCTTATAAATCAAACTATAGTTAAAATAGTGTTCCCTTTACTGCCCTCTTTAATTGGATATATAATACCACATGTCTGCTACCATATTAGCAACTTTTAAATCATAACTGTGACACAACCATAGTTCCCATTTTCCGCCATCCTTGTTTGTTTGGCACCGAATCTATTTGTACATTACTTACCCGTTTCACCCTATGTGAGAAAGAACATTATTTCATGAAACCAACTCTTCTTAAATCAACTCCAAAAGTGTGTTACCTGGCTGGTGAATCATCTTGAAGAATGGGTTTTAACGCTTACGAGGGTAAGTTAATAAGTAAGTCACAAATGGCTGTAGAAAAATTACTAAATATGATAACAACTTGCAACCAGTTTATTTTTATACATACATTGTCCTTTTATTTCTCAACATAATTTCCACCAACATTGATGCATTTATCCCATCGTTTTATCAGTCCTCCCAAACCGGCTGCATAGAACTGCGCGCTTTGTTGTCATTTACCTGCCATCACACAGAACTGTGTGACTTACTTATTGACTCACCCGCGTAACTTTTTTTCCACTCATCTATGCACCGCTTTACGGGAAATCGCTAGGGGCTAAGTCCACTGAAAACCCATCTTGGCGGGAGACATGTCGCGAGTGACGCTGAAGTTGAATGTGAAGTGAAAACGGGGTTTAGAAAACAGAGCACGCAGTTCTAAGCAGCCAGTTTCGGAGTACTGATAAAACGATGGGATAAGTGCATCAATGTTCGTGGAAATTATGTTGAGAAATAAAGGGACAATTTTTTTTTAAATGTTGCATATCCCTTGCAGGACGTTGCAGTCAACACCGGCATTTTTCAGCTGCTGTTGATGTACTAGGCAAATTTTACATTCAGTAGTTTGCTATTGCTTTCTGAGCGACCGACTCCCATACCAACACGTTATAACACAACGCGACATGGTCTGCGGCACAAATCGGTCGCGGCTGCGTTTCGAACGCCTGGTAAGCGGCTCATGAACCGCGTTCGCAAGCCTTTGGCCACGGAGAATGTAAGTACAAAAATAAACTGGTTTCAAGTTGTTATCATATTTAGTTATTTTTCTACAGCCATTTGTGTCTTACTTATTAACTTGCCCTCGTAAGTCCGCCACAATGGCCTCCTTGGGGTCTGAGCGCTGAAGCGCCTACGTCTATCGAGGGGTGGGAGGTTGGTACTTTCCTTCCTTAATAGTACCGAAGTACGGAGGTCAGCATGGCCGAATGGATAAAAGCACTCGCTCTTAAACTTCCGGTGTGCTGATGCCGAGGCAGCGGGATCGATCCCTACACCGGTCAGCTGAACTAAAATGTTGAATTCTCGTCCTTGATTTTGGGACACAAATTGCAAGTACCTCAGAAGTCGAAATGGATTCGCCTGATGACGAGGGACAATGGTAATAGGGAAAGCTAATCCACACGCAGGCATCAGTCCAGTGGACTCCCCAGTAGTGGCAACTACTAGAAGTTGTATCTTGTGTGTGGAAACCGCTCGAGTCCAGCGCCAGCGACCGTTAAAAACAAAACGTACCGAAGTACAATCTTCACGGGATCTGTGTTGCAGATCTCCAAGCTATGAAACTGAAACAACCAAGGTCTTCAAGAGCTGCACTGGAATTGCACATCTGTAGAAATGTGTAATAGGGCATAATCAGGACATGATTCGGCAAGGCACATGCCGAATAGCTAGAGTTAAGTCTTGATTGGTAATACAACCTCCATTTGGGGGACTGCGTGGTCTCGAGGTATGGTGTATGGTGTCCGGGAGGTTGGTACTTTCCTTCCTTAATAGTACCGAAGTACGGAGGTCAGCATGGCCGAATGGATAAAAGCACTCGCTCTTAAACTTCCGGTGTGCTGATGCCGAGGCAGCGGGATCGATCCCTACACCGGTCAGCTGAACTAAAATGTTGAATTCTCGTCCTTGATTTTGGGACACAAATTGCAAGTACCTCAGAAGTCGAAATGGATTCGCCTGATGACGAGGGACAATGGTAATAGGGAAAGCTAATCCACACGCAGGCATCAGTCCAGTGGACTCCCCAGTAGTGGCAACTACTAGAAGTTGTATCTTGTGTGTGGAAACCGCTCGAGTCCAGCGCCAGCGACCGTTAAAAACAAAACGTACCGAAGTACAATCTTCACGGGATCTGTGTTGCAGATCTCCAAGCTATGAAACTGAAACAACCAAGGTCTTCAAGAGCTGCACTGGAATTGCACATCTGTAGAAATGTGTAATAGGGCATAATCAGGACATGATTCGGCAAGGCACATGCCGAATAGCTAGAGTTAAGTCTTGATTGGTAATACAACCTCCATTTGGGGGACTGCGTGGTCTCGAGGTATGGTGTATGGTGTCCGCCTCGAGTGCTGGAGGTCCCGGGTTCAAGCCCCGGTGAGGACCGGGATTCTTTTTTTGACGTGGACTTCTAGTAATAAAATTTCCCCTGGTCTCTGGGGAGTGAGATCGGACGCCCGTGTGTATTGTTGCGCACGTAAAACAAATCCCTTGGCAGTTGGAAATCGAAAAAGAGTAGCCTAACGGCTCTGCCCGGGCAAAATTTCGAGTTAAAAATCGCCGGTGCTACGGAGTTCGTGCATTGAGCTGAGCTTCTCCAGATTCAGGTTTGAGTTAGGAGGAGAACGGAGCACTTACGGGTTACACCCGTGTGCCGTGATGTTGATCCATCGACTAAACTAAACTAAACTAAACCTCCATTGGTTTAGGCATTTCATTGACCACAGCCTCCAACCCAGGGCCCAGGGGAAACTTTACAATTACCTCATAAATAATCCATCCATAAAATGCTGAGGTGTATATTATTTTATATTACGAACATCGTACATACCTACACATTTGACAGTTACTGTTACACATTTAATTATTAATATCAATAGTGACCAAGTGGTTACGGACGCAGTTCGTAACCCCGTATTCGAAACACCGCTGCGGGCGATTTAGCAGCAGACAGCCCACGTTGGTTTTTTACGAAATGGTATGGGTGCCGGTCGTTCAGAAAGCAATGGCAAACTAGTGAACGTAAACTTGCCAAGAGATCACAACAGCAAAACATTATGATGCTGATTGCAACGTCCTGTAAAGGATATGCAACTAACTAACTAGTATAAAGATTGGCCCTGAGGTCAACATGTATAATTTACATATCTTGGACCGTGTCTTCGAATGCTAAGGCATGGTGCCTGTAAATAATGCGGCGACTGCCAGGGCAATCGGCTTTTATCCCTTAGCCTGGAGAGGAAAAAACTCCCATCATATACCATCAATTGTAGAGACGCCTTCATGAAAACAAGCGAATAAATAATCACTATCAATAGAAATCATTGATACGTTTTATTATGGTAACCATAATATTTTTGTGTTATTATTCCTAGCTGATAAAGTTACAAGTGTGTTCACAATCACATGGTGGGCTGGGAACAGCTCGGATGATTGCAATATGAAGAGGTGGGACAAGAGGATGTTGGAGAACATTACAGCCGACATTACATGCGGAGATGGCTGTTGGTAGTCAATAGATCCAATAGAGTGACAGCAATGACCCAGTTAATTTATGTAGAGAGATGTATAAGCCAACAGTTTACCTTAGTGGTTCAAGTGTTTCCTGTAACCTACACACCTTCCTGTTTGAGAATCACTGCTAAAGGGGGATAACTAAAGCAGAGTATTGCTCGGAGGGAGGAGATTGTTGCAGCTGTTAACTTAATTTGGAAGACAATATTTAAGGTGGTGTCATAGAAAACAGTCCTGTGGAATAAACTTACTGTAGTTTATAAAAGGGTGTGATTGATAGTCCCTCACATTTGCATTCTAAATTAAGGTGGCCAGCTACCTACCGTTGTCGCCTATCCTATATTGGATAGTTTGTCATGTAAGATTGTTGACCAGACCCCTGTACCTGTACTCTCTCTCTGGATAGCCCCTGTTGGCTAGATCCCCATTCTCTCTCTCTCTCTCTCAGGATTGCCCCAGTTGGTTTTATCCCCATAAACTCTCTCTCTCTCTCTCTCTTTCTCTCTCTCTCTCAATCTCTTGTAGGATTGTTCTTGTTGGAATGGTGTCCATATTCTCTCTTGTATGATTAATCATGTCGGCTAGATCTTCTTCCTCTCTCTCTCTCTCTCTCACACTTTCTCTCCCTCTCTTGTAGGATTGCTCCTGTTGGCTAAATCCCCATACTCTTTCTCAGGTTGCTCCAACGTGATGATGAAAAACGCCAAAAAACAAACGTAAAGGAGTTCGGGCCGCTGACCAGGGGGACAACTTGAGGCTTGCACTTGAATGCTCTGCCTTTGCCTACATCGAGTCTTATGAGGACTGGACATGGCCGGGACTAGCCCCGATGAGAATAACACAAGAAGCGACAAGCACGTAGCAGTGCTAACAGAGAAAAGAAGCCAACAAACGAGAGAATGCGGGCCCCAGTAGGCCCAACCAAGGACCGGTCTTTATCAGGACCAACACAAGACAAAGAAAACAACCAGATAGCACAAAATAAATATATTCGACGAACAGAGCGGAACTAATAAAACCAGTAGGAACTAGGACTAACAGTCCACACAACCACAGATCTCAAAAATAACCCACGCTGATGAGGCAGGTTGGACGAGACCGAATTTGGAATTTTTTTTTCTCGAAAATTGGAATTGGAATAGGATGCTCCACTTGGTTTTATCCCAATACTCTCTCTCTCTCTCTCTCTCTTGTAGGATTGTTCTTGTTGGAATGGTGTTCATATTCTCTCTTGTAGGATTAATCCTGTAGGTTAGATCTTCATGTTCTCTCTCTCTCTCTCTCTTGAAGGATTACTCCTGTTGGCTATACCCCCATAATATCTCTCTCTCTCTCTCTCTCTCTCTCTCTCTTGTAGTATTGTTCCCGTTGGCTATATCCCCATACTCTCTCTCTCTCTCTCTCTCTCTCTCTCTCTCTCTATCTATCTATCTATCTATCTTGTAGGATCGCTCCTCTTGGCTATACCCACATACTCTCTTTCTCAGGACTGCCCCAGTTGGTTTGATCCAAATACTCCCACTTTCTCTCTCTCTCTCTCTCTCTCTCTCTTGTAGGGTTGTTCTTGTTTCAATGGTGTATGTCATTGTCACAGACTGGACCCAAAGCCAAGATGTAAGGTTTAAAAGCTTAAGTATGTCATTGTCACAGACTGGACCCAAAGCCAAGATGTAAGGTTTAACAGTTTAAGTATGTCATTGTCACAGACTGGACCCAAAGCCAAGATGTAAGGTTTAACAATTTAAGTATGTCATTGTCACAAACTGGAACCCAATGCCAAAATATAAGGTTTAAAAGTTTAAGTATGTCATTGTCACAAACTGGAACCCAATGCCAAAATATAAGGTTCAACAGCTTAAGTATGACATTGTCACAAACTGGAACCCAATGCCAAAATATAAGGTTTAACAGTTTATGTATGTCATTGTCACAGACTGGAGCCCAATGCCAAAATATAAGGTTTAACAGTTTAAGTATGTCATTGTCACAGACTGGAGCCCAATGCCAAAATATAAGGTTTAACAGTTTAAGTATGTCATTGTCACAGACTGGAGCCAGTGCCAAGATATAAGGTTTAACAGTTTAAGTATGTCATTGTCACAGACTGGAACCCAGTGCCAAGATGTAAGGTTTAACAGTTTAAGTATGTCATTGTCACAGACTGGAACCCAGTGCCAAGATGTAAGGTTTAACAGTTTAAGTATGTCATTGTCACAGACTGGAACCCAATGCCAAAATATAAGGTTTAACAGTTTAAGTATGACATTGTTACAAACTGGAACCCAGTGCCAAGATATAAGGTTTAACAGTTTAAAGCTGAGAGGATCAACTTCCTTGCACCATGCATCTTTCCGCAGGGCAGCTTGCCAAATGTAACACAGAAAGCACGGACTCAGCAGCTCCAACAACGACCCCTAGAAGTCTCCCAGAAAATGATACTCATGAATCGAATGATGGTGTCTGAAACCACAACCTCTGGAACACCAGGTGGGCGGCTAAACCACTGCACCATGAAGACACGATATCCCCCTTCCCCCATGCAAGGATAATTATCTAATCGCCATCACGTGAACTGCCTTGCACTGTTTCATCAAGTCTGTGCCTCCGTACATGCGGCTTCGACAAACTGTTTTTCTTCTTTGCTTTCTCTACCCTTTTACTATCCTCAGTCAGTCTACCAGGCAGCAGGTTTGTGTCTATCTTCGTCAGGTTCCGATCCCTTGACCTATCCAACACGCGAGACCCTATCAGAAGCTGTGCTGGTGGATACACAAAAGTGGGGTAAGTATCTAATAAACCAATACTGGCAAGACAGAATAAAAGCAAAGTTATTTATTTCATAAACATCATCTCATTACAATGCTTTCTTTCTACATGACTAGATTAGACAAAAATACAAAATTAAAAAAGCGGCACATAACTAATAAAATTAAACTTTACACATTATCAAACACAACAGTTTCAATTATTTCAAGCAATCAGAGCAAATACTAACAAATGTATTATAAAATAAAATAGATACAACATTGCATCTATGTACAAGCATTTGTTAATTGCTAAGTCACATGTATTTATATCAGAGTTTTTCATAATGACAAGTATTCTGTAAATACATTCTTGATTTTTCATGTGCTGAAATACACATTTATATAAATATGGCACAAGAATAATTTAATAAACACATTTATAAAAAATATATTTACATTTTTCCAATGCTCAATAATTCAGCATTCCATTGTGCTCATTCAGTCATAAAAGTGTCAAATTATTCAATATATTACTTACAGCATCAAATCATTCAGACATCATTTATCAAGTCATTTAATACCAGTGTCAAATCAATCAGTATTCTGTGTGTCCAATCTGTCAGTATTTACAGAGTCCAACAACATATTACAAACAGGAAGCTTTGTTAGTATTCACATAAAATGTTAACTCAAATCCTAGACAAATACAACATACAACTAAGAATCAATTTAACAAACAACAATTTAGCTTGAGAAAATGATGCATTAATATTTTTTATGTACAGAAAGGTTTATGAGAAGATATTGTTTCTGAGGTTAGTCAGTATTTTTTTCTTGTTTCTTTCCTACTCTTGGGAGATATACCATATAAAACTCATGGTGTGAAAATGGGTTCTTTATGTTCTCTTTATTCTTGGAAAACATAACGACATTATACTCTTCTCATACCCATCATCCACACTTAGAGAGACACAAACACCCACACATAGAAACAGACATCCCACACATACACATAGAAACACATGCACCACACCCACACATAGAGACAATCATCCCACACATAGAGACACAACCCACACCCACACATACAGACACATCCAGTTAGTGAACCAAGAAGGTAACATCTTTCAACCGGTGAAATTCTGGACCACTCTTTTGCTAGCCTCAGAGGTCAAGAAATGTAAGAGCTTGCAGTAATGTATAAATGGATCATAAACAATCACACAAACAAGCAAAAACACATCACACAAACACACAATAAGATTTGTGTGCCAACACATCTCACCAGTATTATACCCATAATGGAAACACAGAGCAGTAACACTGTAACCTAGCATGTATGTCTTCAGAAGTGATTCAGAATGGTTACCATGAGAATGGCTACATCATCCCATGGACAGTTGTAGCTGCAAAATCCAACCCAATCATGAACAAGTCTAACAAGAGCTTTGGCCTGAGATGGCTGATGGTCTATGCTCCACTGGGAGCTGAAAGGCAGAAGAGGAAGAACAACAACAACAAACACTGCCTTGATGCGTTTTGACATCCGTGACTTCTTAAACTAAATTCAGGGTACAAAATTAGTGTATGATCGCTACTGGTGAATTATCGTCTTCTTCTACCATTTCTTCTTCCCCTCCTCTTCCTTAGTTCGCTCTCAAATAATAATGATCATACTAATAATAATAGTTAAAAATAATAACAATGAAATAATGCATTATCTGTACATATAAATTCTCATTCTTCACCTTCTCCTTTGCATCCTCCTCCATCTTCTTCTTCTTATTTGTGTTATTCTTCTTCTTCATCTTCTCCTCCTTTTTCTTCTCCTCCTCCTCCATTGTCTTCTACTTCTTCTGCTACATCTTCATCTACTTCTTCTACTCCTCCTTCTTTGCTGACTCTCAAATAACCACACACACACACAACCTCAGTGAGGGTGGAAATGTCCAAATTGTATCACTCTACAGCTCTCCAGAAACCAGCAGTCCTGAAGAACGTGGCCGTGTGTTTGTTCTTCCCACATTAATATTTACCAATTCTTTCCACATTAGTATTCATCAATTCTTTCATATTTATATTTATCAAGTCTTTCTGAATTAACATTCATCAATTCTCTCCACAATTATATTCAACAATTCTTTCCACATTAATATCTATAAATGATTTGATATATTGTTCACCAATAAGAAATATTCCTTGCACACACTGACATGTACCATATGACAGGACATAATAATAAATTAAGGTCATGATATATTTATAAATGTTAAGACATTTTCTCTCTTGGACAACAATTGCCACACTCCATATGTACATATGCCATACAGATAATTTACAGGGCATAATCATAGGTCATGCTCTGTACATATTTACATCAAAATATGCAACATTCTTAATAAGACAGTACTGTTGCCTGCATTTGATTACAAACAGAACATGTCCACTTTTCATCTGTAAATAAGTGTATTCACACAAAAGGAATGGAATGTGTCACTGAAATCATAGACTAAACTACATACCTTTACCTGATTGCTAGTCAGCAAATGGGCATACAAATGAATATATTATACGCACCAGAATCAACAGTGTTGGTATAATGGATAAAGCACTGACTATATCATTTAGGGTTCAAATCTTTAGCTAGGGGCAGAATATTTTCTTTTCACTACATTTGATTCTGCGTTAGACTCAGCAATGGACAATACAGATTTCTTTGGGAAGTTGTGGCAAGAAAGGGAGTTGTTTACCTTATCCTATAGTACACAGAAGTGCACATGAAGGCCCAGTCCTCCAGGAAAGTAGGACAGTATATGTCCTTGATAACTGTTATTAGTTTTACATTCCAGAAGAGGTGAAAATGATCTATTATTATATCATTTCAATGAGTCGATGCTAGACAATAGTATTATGTGGGGGAGCCAAAGAAGAACAGCCAATAAACACAGAACTAGTGTCTTCAATAACCAACACTGACCTGCTGTCCTCAATAATCATAACTGAACTGGTGTCATCAATAACCAACACTAAACTGGTGTCCTCAATAACCAACACTAAACTGGTTCCTCAATAACTAACACTGAACTGGTGTCATCAATAACCAACAAAGAAATGGTGTTTTCAATAACCAAAACTGAACTGGTGTTTTCAATAACCAACACAGAACTTGTGTCTTCAATAACCAACACAGAACTGGTGTCATCAATAACCAACGCAGAATTGGTATCATCAATAACCAACAAAGAAATGGTGTCTTTGATAATGAACCCTGAACTAGTGTCATCAATAACCAACAGAGAACTGGTGTCACCAATAACCAACTGGTGTCATCAATTGCTACACACAGCGGGAGATATCCAGGATGAGATCTGAGCACTTATGGATTGACAGTTCAATGTGCAATGATTATGATCTATTGACTAACTAACAACATTTATCCTTCTGCTGTTTCTGAGGGTTTAGAGATCAGGGTTGTATAAATGTGGATTGCCCAACCAGAGACATCCCCCCCCCTTCCCCCCCCCCCCCCCCCCCCACTTTTCCATCCAGTTTTAGGATATTGCGGTCAACATCATCATCTTTCAGCTGTATGTTGATTCCTAGGCTAGATTACGCTCATCAGCACGACTTAACCAGAGACTTGCTGTGTTGTATTTAACATTAGCTTTGATAGAAAAAGTGGGCATCAGCAACGTAGGGGTTAGTGAAACGCAATTTCACAATTCCCTGACTTACCGAGTCGAGGGTTGGAAATCGGCCAGGGATAGTTTTAAAGCAGATGTCTTTGTGTTAATGTCAATGGCATGCGGTGTCGACTATTTAAAAAGCAATTGCAAACTATTGAGTGAAAAATTGTCTAGTAAATCACACACAAAACAATCAATGATGGGGTTGATTGCAACATCCTGTAAATTACATGCAAGTAACTTTATCTTGATAGATAACAGCATAAGCCTCGTCAGTGTTCAAACTCTATGGTTAAAGATTTTTTTATCTATATTCTAACTGTTTGACCACCCATATCTTAATATTTGAAAAACAATAAATATTTATTTTTAGCACCTCTTCTTCTATTGTGTGCATTAAGCCCAAAATAAACACATACACACAGACACACGCATGATGTGTAATATCAAGACTTAGATGATGGAGCTTCCAAGAGAAAAGAATGCTGGGCATCTATTTTAGTATGCTCTCTACCACACAAGCATTGCCAGCAGTTCACCAAATCAGCTTATAAAGCACTGATATACACACAATGAAGAAGACAACCATAGCTAGTTCATTTCCAGAAATGTATGACATTGATGTACACACAAATGATGGAGACAACCAAAGCTATTTCTCTTCTAGAACTTTATGAAATATGTACACACAATAATGAAAATGTTACAGGCAGGTCTCTCTTTTATGTTGTATATGAAAGAGACTACATTGGCTTTATTCTTTCATAAGTTTATGATATTAATGTACTCAAAGTGACACACAAAATAGGTAGATCTTTTCCAAAAATGTATCACACTGATGTACACAAAGTGAGAGATATAACAAGAGTAGATCCCCTCCCGAAAATGTATGGCATTGATGTACACAAAGTCACAGACAAAATTGGTAGATCTCTTCCAAAAATGAGTGACATCGATGTAGATATAACAATGGTAGATCTCTTCCAAGGTTTATGATACTGATGGACACAAAATAAGGGACATTAACACTGACAGATCACTTCCATATACACACAAATGCATGCGCACACACATGTATATATGACAAACTTGATGGGGGAAACGCAAGTGGAAGACAAAGAAATAAATACTTGCAGGGCTTCACCACATGTCCTAGATGGGACAAGAACACACACCTGACCCAAGCCCCTGGTGATCATGTCCTATGGTGACCCAAAACCCTCTACACTTATTGGCATGGCACATTAATATACATATATACAATCATGATATATATGTCTATGGCTTAGGGGCAGTGAACGCACTTTCACAATCCAAAAACATTATACTTAAACTCTGTCGTCAAAGAGTGCCTTCGCAACATTCAAAGCCGCCATTTCTGCTCCCTCATGCGAACCGAGTAGTTGTGCTTTTTGTTTTTGTTTTTTGTATTTTGTTTTCCGTTGTTTTATCTATCTGTGTTGTCCTGTCCTTGACAAAGATTCTGAGAATCGAAACGTCGGCCGTCCTGTGTGTCGTATTGTACGTATTTGTGTTTTTTATCTTATTATTTCATTTTACATATTTTTTTTTATTGCTTCTGATTTTGGATTTTCACCGGCATACGATGGATCTCCTTGTAAGGTATGTGCAACGTGTTTGTGTTTAGTATGTTTCTTCTCGCAGGAGTTTAATATACCTATTCGTTTCCAATTCATATTGTTTTATCCTGCTGCAGCCACTGCTTTTTCTTTTATTCCACAATCCAAAACACTGAGTTCAAAATCAACAGCAGACGATTTGGAAGCAGACTGCCTTGCATTGATTGTCCCACTGGTATAAGCTTTGGTCTTTCATAAAGCAATGGCAAACTAATGAATGCAAACAGCCAAACAATGCTGGGGTTGAAATGCATCACAGACAGGTCATTTCATAAATTCTCAAACATATAATAGAAGATATATCAGAGCAGTTGATTGTTCAGTCTTGTCACAAATTAGGTAATTATCTTTTGTCTTCAACATTAATGCAGCCTCATTGATTAACTTTCTGACACACTGTAGTGAGGAACATAACTGATAGCCCCATTGCATGTTGCCGAAACGTATATTTATTTGAAGGCCGACAGTTTCATAATCACTGAAGCAAGCTATCTTTCGTAAAGGATAAATTTTTTTAATGGGAGGAAACTGTGTAAACTACAATGCATGATGAACTCTTGATTAATTCCCCTAAGTTAGAATTTTTAAAATCCCAATAATGAACAAGCTAATATTAATAACATGGATGGTACCGATATGCTAATGTATACATTATATTTTTCATAGCAACATTTCTGGAGTCAACATTGATATTAACTTTAACTACTTTGTTAACATCACTTGTACATCCAGAAACATTCAGAGAGTGAATAATGAAAATGACAACGGAGACAACTTCATGTTAACTGGAAGAAAATATGTTGGAACCATCCAGAATGTATCTCAGAAACAATCCCAGCATGCGATGACCAGTTCCAGAAACCACAGAATGTAAGCCTACCACACGCGATATCCCGGTGGCTAGCAAGCTTGTCTGCTGGCCGATGGTCATGTGTTTGAGTCCCCAAGAGGTGGACTTTTATAAAAATTATCTTTGGCGACTCAACCTACAATGAGTAACAGGAAATTTCCTTGACAGCAAAGACAGCAGGTGTGATACGAGTGCTGACGGGATTAGACAAATATGGGGCCAGCACCATATATCCAATACGACTCAAGGCACGTGACAGGGGCCTTTAATTCACCTGCAGCTGCCCTATGGTGGATTCTATCCCCTCCCCCTCTCTGCCTGGTTGTGTAAGCCCGTTCCACTGGTCGGGGATATTGTGAATTTGCAGCAGGTTAACTCTTTGTGTATGATTCTGTTCTTACTTTCAACTCTGTATCCATAATTCAGGTCTTACTTTAATTAACTTTTCATAACAAAGAACGGCTGCTATTTTTACAGTAAAAGTATATGGGAAATGTGCAAGACAGAAATATCAATTGTTGCTGGACCCTTAGGCCACCAAGACAGTGCATAAACAAATTTACACGTTTGATTTTTATTCATAGAAATAGGAGAAGGAAGTAGAGATTAGAGGATGCACTAGACAACATAAAAATGTAAAGATACAGTTATAATATCGCAAAGTTTAGGCCAATAAGACAGTATATTAGACAGCGCATGAGTATGGTAACTACAGCTTTCAATGTTTATGTTGTTTAATGTGTCCTCTTATTCCTACTTCCCTCTACTTCTTGAGCCATTGATTAATTGTGAATTTGTTTATGGAAATGTACACATTGGCGCATTGTCGCCCAACAGTAACCAACGATTTGGTGAGGTATGAGAAATACGGATTTAAAAACATACAATAATCAATATTTGACTTATTTGACAATTTGAATTGTGACTTATGAGAGTATGGAGCCGGTCGCTCAGAAAGTCGTGGCGTGCTGATGAGCGTAATCTAGCCTAGGAATCAACATACAGCTGAAAGATGCTGGTGTTGACCGCAATATCCTGAAACAGGATGGAAACGCGGAAAAAAAAAAAAAAATAATAATCAATATTTGCATTTACAATAACACACACAACGTGACATCTCAGAATACCGTGACTTGGTTCAATTACTCGTGATATGAAAAGTTCCAACGCCCACTATTCAGGACTTCCGGGAGTTGTATGTTAATTCGTAGTTGTGCATCATGGCATCTCTTTAGATGTGTATCGGATGTCTTGATTGCTCATTTCCCGGCATTAGACTAGTAATCGTGACTTGAACCAATAAGTGCGGGAAAACGTGCTAATAATTTACATGACTCATTCTTCACCAAGGCAAATCCGCATCTGATCATGGACAAGAAGTTAAAGTTCAGTGGTTCCACTTCACTGTTCCGGGTTTTATTCCATCTAGCTAGATCTCTCTTCGTAGGACACTAAGCCACCAGTTGGGAGTATTGCACAAAGCACGAACTCCGTAGCTAGCAACGACCCTCCGGGAAAATTGAACTCGTGGGCTAAACGACGCCGTTCCTAAACGAAACCGCGATCTTTAGAGCGCGCGGCAAATGGCGTGACCATTTCGCCACGAAAACCCCATATGATCGTGGGTACATACATCCGGTGGCTTAGGCTGTCATGCTCGTGTTTGTGAATCCCTTGGAAGAGTTTTAACTCTCCTCTGGGAGATCAGCATGGCCGAATGGATAAGAACACTCGTTCTTGAACATCCGGTGCGCTGATGCCTAGTTGGTGGGTTTAACCCCTACACCGGTCAGCTGGAATAAATTGTTGACTTCTCATCCTTGACTTGGGGACGTAAATTACAAGTCTCTCTGAAGTCGGAGTGGGTTCGCCTGATGGCGAGGGGCACTGGTAATGGGGAAAGCTAATTGACACTTTAAAAAAATCAGTCCAGTGCACTAGAAGTAGCACGTGTATGGACTAAAGCGAGCCAACGCAAAAAACAACAACTCTAATTTGAAAAACTGGGAGTTTTAACTCTTAAGTTCGCTATATTGGCGTTCAGGTCGCTTGGGCCCCACAAAAGGCTGGCTTCTATCGGAGTAAAGTCGTAGAGATTTCTCTCTCGACAACCAAGTACCATCTTTTCTGGCGTAGCGCATTCTTTCAACAACAACAACAAACTAGTCCCGCAGCAGGGAGTCTGCTGTTGTATGTGAAGTGTCGGGACAACCACATTGTAACGGCCTGATTGCAAGGAGAAATAGGTGGCAGGCCATTCTTTCCCTCCAGCAGCGAACGTCGAGCGCAGAAACTGAACCCTCGTCCGATCGAGATCGCTTTCATGCTAGCGTAACTATTTTAATCACATGACCAACGTACCAGATACATTCTTTCCCAGTTTCGAATTAACCTAATGGTAGCCTACGCCGCTGGATGTACTCGTATCTGTTCATGATCATGACGGAGCCTCGGTGATTAAGATGTTAACCCGACTGCCTCGCACTTTGAAGGTCGGGGTTCGTTTTCTGACTGGGTCATTCAGACCACAGAGTAGTGTTTCCAGAGACTGCTGAGGATCATCGTCTAATCTTGTTATATATATATAACTTAGTTTTCTCGAGGAAACTATATTTTGATTATGTGATCACTACCTAAATATAAAGCTAAGAGGCATGACTTGGAAGTATGGGCTGGAGTAGTGGTTCTCAACCTTTTTTAGCCCATGCACCCCTTCACTATATGTTCAGAATGTCATTCCTCCCCCTCCCCTTATTTCGTATTTCCTCCCTATAAATCCCCCCCCCCCTCGGCCCCTACACAGAATACGTAAAAATGGAAGCTAAATTTAAAAACACATACTAGAACAAGTCTAGAGATCTATATAAAACGTGATTTGTGGGTCTACTTACTTTATAAAACGAATTGTAGAAGGGCGAGAAGCACAGAACTCTGAAGTATGAAGGGAAAAACAATATCAAGTAATGGGTTCTTGTATTAACGCGATCTTGAAATAATCTTAATTACCTCCCTCCCGGAGGCGGGGCGAGGGGTGGGGAGAATCCCTCACTGGTTCAGACCCACTTGGCTAGAGCCTCTAACTCGAAAGGTATCATGTTTACATCCTGTCAGAGAAATATTATTACAAATATATCATAGGATGGTAAACTATTACACCCTAAATCACCTACTCATCACAGATATTGAATCGAAGTCTTCTTCTTCTTCTTTTTCTTCTTCTGTCTTTTCAGTTTCAACCAGCTCATGCCAAGCCATCTGTAGGCTTGTTCATGATAGGATGCAGTTTGCAGTTACAGTATTCTACGGGATGAGATAGCTAGTCTCTCGCCAAACCTATTTAGTGGCCTCTTACGGCATGCATAGTAGGTTACAGTGTTACTGTTCTTTACTTCCCTTAGGGGTTCCTGTAACATACGGGCGATCTAACATCTTGCCTTTTCGAAAAATCATTAGAACAAGACGCTGTGGGGCACTTGCCCTACCTTAAAATCCCTTGTCAGTGGGCAATTGCAAGGAGTGGTTTAAATACGCCTGTCAACAGCAGAATCTGTAGCACACTTTGAGAGAAAGATGAGCACTGACTTCAAGCAGATCACCAAATTATATATATATATATATATATATATATATATATATATATATATATATATATATATATATATATATATATATATAATTTGGTTCCTGTTACAATAAAATTCCTGTTACTTAAATACTTTCCCTCATGCAACAATTGTCAGCCTTTTCTTCTTCTTTTGTTTTTTTAATGTGGCATGTCCAGTGTTAAAGCCAGACTGACCGGTGTGTGGAATAAACCCACTAAACCGCCATTAGTGCACGGGGAGTTTACGCACGAACGTGATAAGCCTCTCGGCGAAGCTGACCTCATGTTCAGTGGGAGGGTCATGCTTTCACATTGGTACCATTAGACCGACAAGAGCAGTGTTTCCCAACGTGGGGCCCACGCCACACAAGGGGGCAATTTGACTGTTAAGGGGGGCAATTCGAAAATGGAAGAAATCGGCTGAATATAACAAAACGGGGAGACTTGAGACCGAAGTTAACTAAATTGGAACCTGACATAAGATCTCTATGCAGCAAGCATCAAGCGCAAGGATCTCACTAAATTTAAACAATAAATAATTACTAATAATTAAAATAATATAGAAAAATCTTTCATTAAAATTATTTTGTACTTGAATTTCAGTTCTCCATTATATGTTTTGAAAATTTACTTACTGTGTTTGCTCAATTATTACCTAGTGATTTCTTCCTAAAACCTATCATTCAAGTTTCTTTAGTGAACATTTCAATTTTTGAATATTAAAAATCATGTATATGTTGAGGGGGGGGGGGCGTGGGGCCGGGGGAGGGGGGCAATATGAATTTTAGAAAGGCTTAAGTGGGGCATGGTACAAAAAAGGTTGGGAAACACTGGACAAGAGTGTGATAAATTGCTTGGACTTGTTTAGCTGATATGAATAACTAACAGAGCTAAGTATGAGGCCTCCACTGGTAGAGGAACAAGCCTATAGTATGTACGAGAACAGTCGAGAAAGTTCCGACTATCGAATGTTTCATATTCCATTTCAAACTTCTTAAATTATAATGAAAGTTTATTAATGACTTGGTGAAGAGTAAAAATTTTGCAGGATGAAACTCTACACAACAGTACATGCACAATGACATCCACTTTCGTCAGGTTCAACTTTTCTCAGTCCACTCTCGATTGCGGCTTCCCTGAGCCTCGTAATGCCAGCCTCGGTCACCGAGGAACATTCGACATAACTGTCCACGTTCAGTTTTGTAGCCATGTATGCTCCTTCCTTTGTGCTAATGAAAACTGGCGCGCCTTTGGTGGTCTTGTAAGATTCCCGTCTGGAGCCCTGTCTGGGTTTTTGAGGAGGCGGTGGTGGAGGTTCGTCTCGGAGATCTATCTGTGTGCCAACGAGAATGATGGGTGTGTTTGGGGAATACTGCCGGATTTCTGCAATCCATTTGTCTTGAGCGTCGCGCAGGGACTCCGGCATGGCCACGGAGAAGCAGAGGAGAAACACGTCACTGTTGACGTAGGATAGTGCCCGCAGGTGTATGTACTCTTCCTGTAAGAGAGAGCGGTGAATAATTGTAAACAAGTCACTTAAAGTCATATTTTTATATTAAAGTTAGTTGCATATCCTTTACAGGACTTCGCAGTCAATCCCAACATATTTTGGCTGGTTGTGATTCCTTGGCATGTTTACTTTCAGTAGTTTGCCATTTCTTCCCGAACGACCAGCACCCAGACCATTGAATTAAAACCAGCGCTAGGTGGTTTGCTTCCAAATCGTCCGCAGAGGTGTTTCGAACGTGGTATGCGAGATTACGAATTGCGTTCGTAATCCGTTTGTCACTAAGACATTACACATTAATATGAACAGGAAGGCTGAACCCGAATGAAGCCAGAGATTCCAGCTCTCTACCCGACTTAAAGAACGGCAGACGCAGAGAGACATGATTATAAATCTATTCACTGACCAACTGTCAAGAGACTTAGACAGACAAGGCAGACAGACAAAGTTGTTACTAGGATATAACTCCTAATAAACGAAAACTATTGTTAGTGTCATCATCAAGTTTATTTTCTACCCTTTTCATCATTCTTGAAGACCAGCCCAGAATGAGATCCAGCTCAATAGAACTCATTGGTAGAAGGCTGATTGCATTTCATATTATGAAAATAGTGAAAACTGGGTCATGAGGATCAAACACTTTCTTTGTTCCTTTAACATAGATGAATACAGTCAAGAGATTGGTCTGGTTGGCTATTTGGTAAATCACTTGGAAGACAGAGCGTTAACTCTTAAGTCTGATTCTTCGGCGCTAAAGCTGATGAGCCCTTAAAAGACTTGCTTTAATCAGAGAGAGGTTAGTGTAGAAACTTTTCTCTCGGCTCGGTACTAAAATACTATCTAGAAGGGGACTATATAGCAGACCTCCCCTTCCCCTCTACAAGCTCAAAACCCAGCAGGGCTCACACGCTGGTACCAGAGCTTAACGTCTGCAAAGAGGAAAATTAGGATGTGAGCAGGTCATGATCCAGCATAGCACAGACTGCCAGGGGTTAACCCTCAGTAGATATGTTCCCTTAACGGGGTTTAGATCATCATAGACTATATATATATATATATATATATATATATATATATATATATATATATATATACATACATACATATATACACACACACACACGTCAATATGTAATATATATATAACCGACAATAATAGACTTCAATCCAAAGCCCAGAGGGAGATACTCAAGAAATCAAATAATCCTATGATACATACCCCCATAGGGATGTCAGATGGTTGATCTTCATATATAAAAGTTCAGGGAATAATATTGAGGGGTTGACTATTTCTCTTACCTACCATAACCCCCATCCCTCTTTTTCCCAGAATAATAAAACAAATCTCTGGTGTCCATTTTTCGAGGGAGGTCAGCAAACAGTCGTACTGGCCCTAGCCACAGATAAAGCCACGGTAGCTTACCGTTTTTACTTACTTGCCAAAACAGTCAACCCGGTTGTCCCTAACCGTTTTGTCTCTGAGGTCGAACCAGTCTCATAATATTTTCACAATTTTCCGAGAATTGTATGGGCAGAAAATACAGAGAGAAAGGTAACTGGCCACGCCAACTCATAATGCCGTGATAATGAATATATGAAGGCCTAACACTTCACTTGTCTTGGGAAATAAAGGTCGTCGGGGTGATAGTGACCTCATCAGCCACCGAGTGCCGTTTGGTCTCTACAAATATATTGGGTGTATATTTAATGACTGTGCAGTGTTAGAAAATATTGCCGGTCCAAATTTTGTATTTATCTATTATGTTTCATGAACTTTACAGTGGGTGAATACAAAACTTGCACCGGCAATATTTTCAAACACTGCACAGTCGTTAAAAATACATCCTGTATATGTCTAGCACTGTGTGCCCGATGCACCTTAACACGTGATAAGGGTCCTTGACTTTATTTTTTGTTTACTTTAACACTTCACATCACTACGGTAATATCTGCCATGAGACTACCTTGTCCTGTTACCACTACAGGGGATCGACCTCTGGCCCAAGAAATAGACAGAACACAGCAAATACGGGTTCTAGAGTATCTTACCTGTCCCGCAGTATCAAACAGACTGATGACGTAAGACTTGCCGCCCATTGTTGTCGTCACTGGGGAAAACGGAAAGGGAATTAATTCATCAGGTAGTGTACACAATACTGACACTAAACAGTAACAAAGATAGTTACATGCATGTTTTCTTTTAAAATTAATATTGTAATCAAACCCCAGCGTGTATTGACTGTTGGTTGCTTTCTCGGCAATTTTACGTTCAGTAGTTTGTCATTGCTTTCTGAGCGACCGAAGCTCATACCATTGTGAAAATGAAAGCAAAGAAATCTGTTCCCAAATCGCTTGGGGCTGGCTAGGAACTCGGTATGTCGGCATTGTGAAATTGCGTTCACCACCCTTAAGCCACACACACCGACTGTTTATAACAAAACGGAAAGTAACGGTTGCAATAATATGAAACAGTCATGACGGAGGTCAGCATGGCTGAATGGGTAAGAACGCGCGTTCTTGACACAACCGGTGTGTTGATGCTGAGATAAAGGGTTCAACCCCTACACCGGATAGTTGGACTAAAATGCTGACTTTTCGTCCTTGACTTGGGGACGTAAATTACAAGTACCTCTGAAGTCGGGGTAGTTTCGCCTGATTGTGGGGAATACTGGTAATAGGGAAAGCTAATCCGCACGCACAATTCATTCCAGTGCTACTACTATTAGAAGTAGTGTTATGGACTACGCTTGAGTTAAGAGCGAGCGAGTGCCAAAAAATAAAAACAGTCATGACTAAACAGATCAAGATATAAAGGCTGAGATTTGTGGAGAGACATAATCGCCAAGGCCTTTGACAAGGCGCATGCTAATGATGAAGATGATGATATACTACTATAACGCAACAAATGTTCGGGACATAAAGAGTTAAGATATGACGTGGTTGTGAAATCATTCAACGCATAGTGCGTTGCTTATCATAGGCTGGGTTAACGAATTGTTTTAACATCATCATCAACATCATTATCATCATCATCCGTGTTGTTATTATTTTCCACGCCCCATGTAATTTTTTTTATACCTTATAATTATTTATAATAACATCTGATAGGAGATGTCTTGAAGAGGTTAGAACAAGAATCGCCATGGCGAAAGTAGCCTTTAGCAAGATGAAAAACATATTGACCAATAAAAAGATGTCAATTGAAACGAGAAAACGAGTGTTGAGGTGCTACATAGAACCTGTACTTCTGTATGGATGTGAAGCGTGGACAATGTGCAGTCAAGCTGAAAAACATCTGATGGCTGTGGAAATGTGGTTTCTGAGGAGAATGCAAAGAATACCATGGACAGACAGAAAAACCAATGACCAAGTCCTCCAAGAAACAAATGAAAATCGTACACTAATTAGAGAAATTAGACGTAGAAGAGTCAAGATTTTTTGGACATGTTATGAGAAGAAATAAGTTAGAGAGCTTGGTGACAACTGGCAAGATCGAGGGAAAGAGATCAAAGGGAAGAGAGAGAAGTAAATACCTGGATAGTTAGTCACGTGGCATGGTCGAGACAGGAACACTGAGCTGATCCACGACTCTGGTGATCGAGTGAAATGGCGAATCATGACCTCTAACGCTTACCGGCGTGGCACATGATAGATAGAATCATTTATATTTGTAGTCCAGTCGTGAATATTAGTTCTTTTTGTTTTTTAAATTATTATTTAACTTTCTTCTTTCCATGTATTTAATTGGCGGCTGTTTGTTCATTTCTGTGTTCAATACTGCGGGGAAATATGGAATGTTTGTGTCAAAATGGTCTGGGATTTGCTTTCATTCTTTTTCGTTTCATTGCAACTTTTTAAAAGCAAATTATGCTATTATTCATGGCAACATTTAATGTTCAAAAACTGGAATAATACGTGCATTTTTCGTTTGACAACATTTCTGATTTCCTCCTCATGAATAAACATTGAGTAATTACGTTACTCTTCGTTCCCTTCCTTCTTCGTGTTTTTGTATGTTGCATTGCGCGTTGATTTCTCATATTCTCGTTAGTGTGCATCGTTCTAAATTTGATCTTCTTCTTCTTCTGTTTGTTTGTTTGTTTGTATGTTTGTTTGATTTTGTTTGTGTTTATATAATACCTTCTTGGGAAGTTTTCATCCGTTTCTTTCTATCTCTATTGGTGTTATTGCAAAAAATGATAAAGCTAGAGACAGACAAGGGGATTGGTATTGTTTTGCATATCCGTTACAGGACATCGCTGTCAACATCAGCATCTTTCAGCTGATTGTTGATTTCTTGGCAAGATTACGCTCAGTAGTTTGCCATTGCTTTCTGAGCGGCCGGCTCACATACCCCGTAAGTTACCGACGCGATTCGAACCACTGGATTGGTATTACCAAAGGTATAACTGCAGTAATAAAAGTTAACAATCATGACAAAACTATTTTATCTAGCAAATGGAACAAAATAATGTTTGTAGCAATTAGAACACAAGCATTTTATGTAGCACTTAGGACATAATTATGTTAAGTAACAAACTAGGACAGAAGTGTGTTACGTGGCAAACGAGGGCAGAACTATTTTAAGTAGCAACTATATATATATTTTTTTAATTTTTTAAATAACAATAACGAAAGAAACTGGTACAGGAGACTTTAAGCTGCAGGACAAAAACATTGAAACTATGACATATAATTTTAGGTAGCAACTAAGACAAAAACATTTTAAGTAGCAACTAAAGCAAAACTATTTTAAGCAGCATCTGGTACAGGACACTGTAAGTAACAAACCAAGACAGAACAATTTTAAGTAGCAACTAAGAAGACACATTTTAAATAGCCATTTAAAGTGGAAAAGTATTTTAAAAAAAGGTTTTAATTAGCCACTGGTAACAACGACTATAGAAACAGGAGCCGCGGTAACGCAGTGGCTAACGTGCTTGCCTGCCGGCCTAGTGGTCGTGTGTTTAAATCCCATCGAGGCAACCTTTTTATTTTATTTGACCTATGTTCCGAGGTCGACACAACCTAATACAGGTACCAGAAATCTTCTGGAGCGTGAAGACAGACGGCGTGATATTGAACATGTCACCCATACAGTGCCGATTGTTCTATAAAATGTGGGGCTAATGCCAAATATACGGTGCATTTTTTATGATTGTGCAGTGTTTGAAAATATTTAAACAATTCAACACTTGGTTCAGTGAGCAACCACAATCCTTTTTTTGCGGACGGCATTCGCCGCCTACCTAAGCAATGGGATGCTTGCCTGAATGCCTACGGCGACTTCTGACCAACCCATGGTGCATAATTCATTCAAAATGAATGCTTTGTTTAATTCTGCCACACCTGTTAATGTTTCTTTCATGCTATTGACTATTGTAATAAAGCCATTGGAACGGGTTTCAAATGAACGTCCCTAATATAATTCGTCGCTGATGTCATAGTTATATAACTTAAAGACAGAAGAAGTCAGAAATCATGTTACTGTGTCTTGTTAAGAGTTCTTGTTTAATGTAAAAATGTTGTGAATAAACAATCAGGATAGATCATGCGCATTTTGTTCCGATGTTGGTTCGTTTTTGTTTTTTTTTGGGTCTTGTTTGAAATGTAACTATACATAATACATTGACATCGCATGAATGAAATATAGAAATATGAAGTGAGATCCGGGCTGAATAAATGAGGTGGAATTAAACATACTAGAATTTTGAGCTGCCTCTCTCTCCCTTTCTCCCTTTCTCCCTTTCTCTCTCTCTCTCTCTCTCTATATATATATATATATATATATATATACATATATATATATATATATATATATATATATATATATATATATATATATATATATATATATATATATATATATATATATATATATATCCCTTGCTCGCCCAACATTTTAACAAAAAATAATAATGAAACAGCTGTCACAACGCAATCAGTCCAACCAGATATAGGTATTGTTTGCGCTGAAAAGAGGGAAAAGACGAACTGTCCATTTAATGAGATTAGCTCGAAATGTGATATCACTTCTGTTTGCTGTGTGCAACGGGAAATTAAATAAATAATGGGAGGCTGCGTTCTAATTTGATGAGCGATTTAAATATTTAGGAAAGCTCCGTTGGGGGTTCCATAACATATGTAAAGAGGAACCTGACTTAAACAGCCAGGCAAAAAGAAATAATGTAGCAATGTTTCGACCGGTTCATTCCTCTCATCTACATGTTCTACCATTACAAACATAGAAACCATTACAAATGTAACATTTATCACATATGAGATAACATAACAAAATCATAAATCACCGCAGTGATTATGTCACATATGTTGTACATGTGTGTGTGTGTGTGTGTGTGTGTGTGGGTGAGTGTGTGTGTGTGGGTGACACACACACACACACACATGTACAACATATGTGACATAATCACTGCGGTGATTTATGATTTTGTTATGTTACCTCATATGTGATAAATGTTACATTTGTAATGGTTTCTATGTTTGTGGGTGTGTGTGTGTGTGACACACACACAAAAAGCAGCTGTTGGAGTAACCGGTGTAACGTAAGACTGGTCTGATGTGAAAAGTGAGGCGGGATAGGGATTCATTATCTCCCCATTTATGGTTACTCGCATCAGAACAGGCAGCCCAGATTTCTTGGACACATCATCAGAAGAGGAAAGCTGGAGTAGGTCGTGACGGCTGAAAAAACAACTGAAGGACAGGAAGAGAAAACGGGAGACCGAGAAAGATGCTGGACAGTTTGACATGAAGGAATGTCGGCATAAGAAATTACTGGCAGTACATAAGACAGAAGGCTGTGGACAGACATACCACCAACGCCGTACGGCATGGACTATAACTGTCATTTACTGCCAAATACAGTGCCTTGCGTTGTATGGCAGAGGGGTCTTTGAGCCTGAGGAATTAAGGCCGCCTGGCTAGTGCAGTCGCCGCGAACTGTGCAGGTTAGGATTTTCTTTTTGCCCCCGACAGAAAAAAATCCCACACCTTACCGAGGGATCGAACCCGGGTCTCCCGAATGAGAGTCCGGCGTTCTAGCCACTCGGCCAGCCGCTCCTCTCGGTCAGCCGCTCATAATGGAACACAAGGAAACAAGCATGTAAGGCATCAGTTTCACACTTGTCGCTCAAAACCGACGCTTATAAACATCGCTCCTATGTACCCGCTCTTGTTATTTACAATGTAAGAAATAACCCTGCAAAATTTGGTTGAAACAAGTGCCGGATCCCTGGCCGAGGGGTTAGCAGCTTTCTCCGTAACCCCGAATACTCTCGTGGTTGACGTGAGCGCACGAGAATTGGAAGCGGTTCGAGTCGCGCCAGTGACTTATGAGAGTATGGAGCCGGTCGCTCAGAAAGTCGTGGCGTGCTGATGAGCGTAATCTAGCCTAGGAATCAACATACAGCTGAAAGATGCTGATGTTGACCGCAATATCCTGAAACAGGATGGAAACGCAGACACACACACAAAAGTTGGAAACTTGTGTCTGTGGCTATCAATTTTTCTGATGCCTGGTGTGTCGTATGAAAACTAATTCATTCTTAATTTCTTCATTTTACATGTTATTTGTGTGTGTGTGTGTGTGCGCGCGCGCGTGAGTGTGTGAGAGATAGAGAGAGAGAGAGAGAGAGAGAGAGAGAGAGAGAGAGAGAGAGAGAGAGAGAGAGAGAGTGAAAGAGAATGAGGAGTCTGATCGGCTCTTCCCCGTGAATTCCAAACAAAGCTTTATAGCTTCGCTAACGTTTTACATTTGGACAGCCCAACAACAGATACCTGGCGTGTCCGGCGATCACTTCCGCTGTGTATTATTTAGCCTATCTGAGAGTCGTGTATTTAGCCTATCTGAGAGTCGTGTATTTAGCCTATCTGAGAGTCGTGTATTTAGCCTATCTGAGAGTCGTGTGCTTGTGATTATTCATAGTGGCGATCTCCTGTAGATTATGCGATAACCTTCTGGGACTATATAGTGTACGACACTCAAATAGACAGACCTTCCGATAGATTTTAGGATAGACAGACAAACTGATGGATAGAAAGGCATGCAGCCAGGTAGAAACAGACGAACGGATAGACAGAAAAAGGCAGATTTCTAGACAGATGGATAGACAGGCAGGAAGGTGAAAAGAGACAGACGGCCGGCCAGCAAGCCAGACAGACAGAACGAATGAACGAACGAATGAGCGAACTTTATTTTCAAATGGTCACAAACTGGGCACACAGGCCCCTCTTACATCGGCCCTTCCAATCACTCGCTTTTCGTTCATCAATTATCTATTTTGCAAGTAACATTCACATAGGTAAAAATAACATTGTCACATGAATGTTAAAAGACAAACAGACAGACAACCAGCACGCACAGACAACCAGCACACACAGACAGACAGGCGGGCGGGCGGACAGACAGACAAACGGATGGATGGATAGACAGACAGACAGACAGGCGGGCGGGCAGGCAGACAGACAGACAGACAGACAGACAGACAGATAGATAGATAGATAGATAGATAGAGAAGATAGATAGAGAAGATAGATAGATAGATTTGGCTGTTGTGTAACAGAACAGGTTATGATGACAACAAACAAATATGTCTGCGCCATTCCCTCAACAAACCTGACACGTGAACAATGCTGTATAACCCGGTAGATATCTCAATGTTACCACCCTTGTTCAAACCCCGCCTGAGACAAGTGCACCATTGTCTAAGTGTCAAGGTCGCGCCGTCTAGACATGATCGTCGTGGCAACGGAACTGCAGAAGTTAAATAAACACAGGGGAACAAAGGCGGCGCGATCTCCAAGCTGGCGTGAGAGATGCCTGTGTGTGAGAGAGAGGTGTGTGTAGTGTGTGAGTGTGTGTATGAGGGACATGTGAGTATAGTGTGAATGTGTGTGTGTGAGAGAGAGAGAGATGTGAGTATAGTGTTAATGTGTGTGTATGGGAGATGTGTGTGAGTGTGTATGAGGGATATATGAGTATAGTGTGAATGTGTGTGTATGGGAGATGTGTGTGTACGAGGAATATGTGAGCATAGTGTGTAGGGGTGATGTGTGTATAGTGTGTGTATATTAGGGATATGTGAGTATAGTGTAAATGTGTATGTGTGTTTGTATGAGAGATGTGAGTATAGCGTGAGTGTGTGTGTGTGTGTATATGAGATGTGAGTATAGTGTATGAGAGAGGGGGTGAGTATATTGTCAGTGTGTATGTGTGTGAGTGTGTGTGATGTGACTATGGTGTCAGTGTGTGTATGAGAGAAATTAGTGAAGTTTTAGTGTGTGTGTGTGAGAGAGAGAGAGAGAGAGAGAGAGAGAGAGAGAGAGAGAGAGAGAGAAAGATAGGGTGGTTGGGTGGGTGCGTATAGTGTCAGTGTGTGTGTATATATGAGAGATATGAGTATAGCGCCAGTTTTTGTGTGTGATAGATGAGTGTGAGCAGTGTGTGTGTGTGTGTGTGTGAGAGAGAGAGAGAGAGAGATGTAAATATAGTGAGACAGACAGTGGAAATGGGATGTTGTGCATGTATGCAATGGTTCTGGACTTGTTGGTGTTTTGGTAGTTTGGTGTCGTTGCGTTAAATAGGCAGCTAGTAAAAAGATTCGGTTGGAAAAGATTGGGAATTGCTGTGATACTGAAGCTTCAGCCCCTTGTTGTCAGTGGAAACATGAAGTGGGAAAATTCACTAGCGGAAATTTGGACCGCCCAAATAATAAATATGGAGCTGTGGAGGTTATTAGTAGGCTCGCCTTGCAGAGAATAGATATGGAGCCGAAGGGGTTATTGGCTCGCCATGCGGAGAACAAATATTGAGCCGTGGGAATTAGTAGACTCCCCTTGCAGAGAATAAATATAGATATGTTGTGGTTAGTAGATTCGCCTTGCAGAGAATAAATTTGGAGCCGTGGGAAATAGTAGACTCGCCTTGCAGATTGGCAGACAAAACAAGATCTTGCACACAAGTACGTTTTTTAATCTAGTCCACGGTTAAGAGCAACGCGGAAAGACAAACTTAAGCGGAAGATAAAAACATGTGTGATTTGTTGGCGACTAAGTCTTCATCAACAACAACAGGCTTGATACAAGTAGAGGAAAGAAGACAATTCACTCAAGCTTCAAACTTCAAGCTTCTGCGTCGTATCGCTGACCACTTCAACTGCCTCCAGAAAGACAATTGGCTCGTTGTCAAGTGGTCACGTAAGATTTGCGGTCCTGGCGGCTGAGATAACAGCCGGGTCATGTTTATAAACATCAGTATTGAGGTAATAGGTTGGTACACTTTATTTACTTAACAACTTAACAGGATTTTGAGACTTCATCATCACTAAGTACCATGAAGATAAGGATTGGCGGTCATGGTTTGCTTTCTCACACGATATCCAGAGTCGCGGATCAGGTCTGTGCTCTTGTCTTTATTATTAATTGCGGTCAGGCCATCGAGATGTTTATGTCCCTGTCTTCCCTTTGCCCTTTCTCCATCAGTCTTGCTAACTGTCACTAAATTTTCCAGTTTACTTCTCCTCGTAACATTCCCCCCAAATCAAGACTGTCTACGGCCAATGTCTCGAATCATTTTTAAGTTTTCATTTAATTCTTGTAGGCCTTGCTCATTGTTCTTCTGCCCTCCCACTGTATTTTTTGCATTTTCCTCAGAAACTACATTTTCTCTGCCAAGGAAACATTAATTTTTACCGTGGCTCTGTTCTTAAGGTATCTTCCTGGTTAACTCATCTCTAGATTTGTTATCTATGTTCATTACAGGATAAATTGTCCTTATCGTTTCAATCTGTCAGCTGCATTTGGTCTGGAATGTACTCATCCAGGGATCTGTCTGTCCTGTGAAGAACTACTTCCCCAGAACATCTTTCGAAATGTCTCTCTATGGTAAGTAACATGTCTGTCATCAGTTGCTATCATACATAAATGATCTGTCACAATGTCCATTCATCTTCATTGCGGTCTGCTTATACCATGCTCCCCGTGTACGCTTACCTCAATAAATATTTTTACTAGATTTCCATGTCTTTTGATACCTCCGAAAAATTAAATTTTCCTACTTGCTGCTTGGTTAACTCATCTCTAGATTTGTTAGCTATGTGCATTACATAATAAATTGTCCTTGTCGCTTCCATCTATCAGTTGCATTCAGTCTAAAATGTATTCATCCAGAATCGTCCTGTACAGAACTGTTTCCCCAGAACAGTCTTTCGAAATGTCTCTCTATTATAAGTCATATGTCCTGCCACAGTTGTTCATCATCATCATCACCAATGCCCTGCCAGCTGGCGTAGGCGTTCATGACTCTTCACAGATCTTGGTCTTTGGTGTTCTGGATCAGCTCTGCTGATGATATTCCTCCATGCCACCGTCTCAATCGATCCAGCATAATTTATTCTATTCTAGCCTCTATTGCTATCACATATAATCATCGCCATTTGAATCTATCGTCGTCGTAATCTTCCTCTTCCACGCCTCCAGGGTATGCTTATCTCCATAAATATCTTTTCTTGGTTTTCATGTCTTTTGATTTCTCAGAAATATTCCATTTTCCTAACTGTTGTTTGTCAGAATAAAGAATCTTCTTCAATATTGAATTCTTGTTGGGAAGACCTGTCTGTTCTCAATTCCACCCGATGAATGTTTTTAACTGCTTCAGTACCAACAGAAAACGTAGGTGTGGACCAAACATGGTGCACAATCAAATGAATAAGTATTGTAGTGTAAATTCCCGTTCACTGAGCGTTGATTTTGCGGTAGATACCACGAAATAAAACAAATAATACAATGGCCCTAGGGTGGCGATATATCGTCCTTCTACCCAAATGGGAGGTCACATTTTGCGATATATTATCCTTCGGCACTGAATCAGTTAACACTCTTCTGTAAAATGTCTATTCCCCGGGAAGGGTACCCCGGCCAACAAACTCCCGCAGAAGTCGGATGTGTCGGTCTGAAGGTACAATATCGCAGCTTCGCTGTAAACAAACACAACGCAATCACATCCGGAAAAAAGACTGCGGGTAAACGCAGAAGAAGAAGAAGAAGAAGAAGAAGAAGAAGAAGAAGAAGAAGAAGAAGAAGAAGAAGAAGAAGAAGAAGAAGAAGAAGAAGAAATGTCTACTTACAGGCGGATATGTGTTTTTCAACTGATTCTTTAAATAGATTTTGTCAGAAATGGTGTGTCAAATATAGATGAAATAGCCTTAGAGAGGACAAATAGAGATTAGGGAAACGCGTGTCGGATAATTATGGCCTATTCATTCACAGGGAAATATTCAAGAATGCTAACAAATGTCGGAGAGATGTGGTACGAGTCAGCAAAGAGGTGCAACTATTGTAGCTCTGCTGTAAACAGAAACATGGCACATACTGTTCTACAATAATAAATAATTAACCGAGGAAGAAACGAACAAATAAACTAATGAAGACACAAAAGCATCAGAAGACGAAGAATAAGACGAAAAATAAGGGAAAGAAAGAATAGTAGAAGGGGAAAGAAGAAGAGGGAAAGAAGAAGAAGAGAAGGAGGAGAAAATGGAGAAGAAGAGGAGGAGGAGGAAGAAGAAGATGGGAAAGAAGAAGAGAATGATGAAGAAGAAAAGGGAAAGAAGAATAGGAGGAGGGAAGAAGAAGAAGAAGAAGAAGAAGAAGAAGAAGAAGAAGAAGAAGAAGAAGAAGAAGAAGAAGTATACTGTTGCTGCTGCTACTACTCCTACTTCTTCTTCGTCTTCCTCATCATCTACTCCTCCTTCTTCTTCATCCCCCTTTTTCTTCTTCATCACCATCCCTCTCAACCTTTGTCTTCTTCACCATCATCTTATTATTATCGCTTCTAGTTCTGCCCTTTATCTCCCAATGAAAGATAGACCCACCCCTAACTCACGCCAAGCCCTCCTATTGTTTACCATCCCCCCCCCCCCCCCCCCCAAGGAAAGCAAACCTAAACCAGCCGACGAGAATATTAAATATAAAAGAAAAAGGTTACATTTAATTCGCACATCCAACGAAAACGCTCCATCGAACCTGGCGCCAATTTATACAGAAACCAATATTTGACGTCTACGAATAAACGCTATGTCATGCAAGTGGACATTTTGTTTCTCGTTTTCAGACGGCACATAAATACTATTTATGCAATGACGTCAAATGTTCGCGCCTTGCCACACTCCGCTTTATGTCTTCCCCCGCCCAGTCTGCTCGCCGTTTGACGTCAACGTACAAGTAAATTAGGGAGGGGAATGTGTGGGGGGGAGTTATCTATTGGGTCCTCTTGTCTATGTTTCCTCTTTCGGAAGAGTTCCCTGCGCTAATTCCCTCTGACTGTTTCCTTGTGAGACTTCTCTGTAATTTGCCTAAATGAAACGGCTTAACTGTGGGGAAAAGTGTAAATATAAAAATTTTAGCTAGTTAGCTTTGCAAGTGCATGAACACAAAGATCTGAATTTATGTTCGGGATAAACAGCCTTCATTAGTAAAATCTTTAAAACAAATTGCTAAAGGCCATTAGATTTATAAAACTGTTATGAGCCCAGGTTGAAACAAGTGATGCACGAATAGCGGAAAGCAGGTGTTTGCAGTTACTCAAAGCCTGACTGTTGGAGTCAGGCTCAACGACGAAGAACTGACAGAGACCTTATTTCATCTCCAAATGGGGATAAGGAAAGCCGGTATCAAACAATGATTACGCAGTACAGTATAGTCCAGTGTGGTGACCGAAACGCGTAAAAATCGCAGGTTCTATGTTAATGAACACATACTAATGTGTGCCCTGTTAATGACGAAATAGTAAGCAGCAGCAGCAGTAGTAGTAGTAGTAGTGGTGGTAGTAGTAGTAGTAGTAGTAGTAGTAGTAGTAGTAGTAGTAGTAGTAGTAGTAGTAGTAGTAGTAGCAATAGTAATTGTTGTTGTTGTAATTATAGTAGTAGTAGTAGTAGTAGTAGTAATAGTAGTAGTAGTAGTAGTAGTAGTAGTAGTAGTAGTAGTAGTAGTAGTAGTAGTAGTAGTAGTAGTAGTAGTAGTAGTAGTAGTAGCAGCAGCAGCAGCAACAGTAATTGTTGTTCTAATAGTAATAGTATTAGCAGCAGCAGCAACAGTAGTAGCAGCAGCAACAGTAGTAGTAGTAGTAGTAGTAGTAGTAGTAGTAGTAGTAGTAGCAGCAGCAGCAGCAGTAATTGTTGTTCTAATAGTAATAGTATTAGCAGCAGCAGCAACAGTAGTAGTAGCAGCAACAGTAGTAGTAGTAGCTGCAGCAGTAGCAGCAGCAGCAGTAGTAGTAGTAGTAGTAGTAGTAGTAGTAGTAGTAGTAGTAGTAGTAGTAGTAGTAGTAGTAGCAGCAGTAGTAGTACGTAGTAGTAGTAGTAGTAGCAGCAACAGTAGTAGTAGTAGTAGTAGTAGTAGTAGTAGTAGTAGTAGTAGTAGTAGTAGTAGTAGTAGTAGTAGTAGTAGTAGTAGTAGCAGCAGCAGCAGTAGCAGCAGCAAACGATGAAGAACATACCATTTATCTCACGTCTTATGAGAGAGAGAGAGAGAGAGAGAGAGAGCGAGAGAGAGCGAGAGAGAGAGAGAGAGAGAGAGAGAGAGAGAGAGAGAGAGAGAGAGAGAGAGAGAGAGAGAGAGAAACACTAAGCAACGACATAAATAACAAGTCAGCTCTCGAGCCTCGGTAACGACGTCATAACAAAACACAAAGTTTGGTAGATGTAAAGAACACATTTCTTAAGGCTGATAGATAGATAGGTTTAAAGAACGCATTTCTTAAGGCTGATGGATTGGGCTAAAAAACGTGTTTCTTAATGTTAATAGATAAGGTTAAAGGACGCGTTTGTTAAGACTGAGTTAACCAAAACAGAACCAAGAGAAACTATTTGAACTCCGGAAAAAGACCAGGTCGTTTAGAATGAAACTTCACAGGCCAGGAGAAAACATTGAACGCAGATGCAAATTTCCTAAATGACAAAACCTGTCAACACCGGTTCCGGTATGCGTTCCTCCTGTGCCGAATGATGAGGTGCAGGGATGGAGACACCGGTCTAGAAACACAAACGGAGGAGAGGGTAAACGCAGGTGGAGAATTAACACAGCTGTAGGAGAGGAGGGGAGAAAAAAAAACCAGGAAAGTTAAGTACAATGATAATCAGGTACGCTCACACACGTCAAGAGTTTACATAAAAAAGTTCAATCTGGCAGGGAAAGAATGTTCTCACGGTCTGCGAGCCAATCAGTTCTGGCCAGGGAAACCAGGCACCATTGCAGCAGACTGCTCGTGCTGAGAATGCCTGAGGCGTCATAGAAACGGGAGCTAGGCAGAAAACCTTCAGGTGTGTTTTAAATATAAGTGTGTGCGTCAGGACGCCGAGTAGATAAAGAACACAAATAAATAGGAGTATTAAGTCACGAGCATACGGAAGAGATGATGAGTAGCAACAGAAGGCAAAGGAAGAAGCAGGAATATGCATAACAAACACACTGTAATATACAGATGCCGAGCACAGGGGGTAACAAACAAATAAATACGCGTTGTTAGCAGTATGTTCGACAACAGCTGGGATGAGATCATTTAGTGTGAGCAGACACTTGTGTGTCACCTGTAAGCAACATAGTATGCACATAATTCTTGGGCCTGTTCCGCCAGTCACGGCTCGATACAGTGGCCTTCTCTACTGTTTCAGCCTCTGTGCTACAGGTATGGCTTCTGCAATGGGAAAGGAGTCCACAAGAAAGTTCTGCGAAAGAAAATGGATGAACAAGCAGCTATTTCACAAGACACTTGTTTATCTTCTGCACTATTTGTTTCTGCACTATTTGTTTCTGTATTCTTTGTTTCTGCACTGTTGGTTTCTGCACTGTTGGTTTCTGCACTGTTGGTTTCTGCACTGTTGGTTTCTGCACTATTGATTTCTGCACTATTCACTAGTCTAGGGTAATGTGACACACATAACTTTTAGTTTTAATTCGTAACTGACTCGTTTAAATGAGATTGGCGTGGCTGCGGGGTGTAAAGCCACTAAACTGTCTCTTGTGACAGCAGCATAGTTAGTTGGTTCCCCACGCTGTTCAGTCGGGCTTAAATGTTAGCTTCCCGTTCAGAAAGCAATGGCAAACTACTGAATGTAGCTTTGCCTAGTAAATCAACCAAGGGGTTGTTTTCAACGTCCTACAAAGGACATGGGACTTGTTTTTAACAAAAACACTTGTTGAAATATGGTGTTTCTTGTTGTTGAACGTCGTTTTGTTTAAATCATTCGCAACATTCGTCTCAGGAACCACATCTCTTTTGCTTTCAAGTTCTTCCTAATTTGTTCCCTTGCATTCCAAGATTCACTGCCATACAGCTTGCTTGCTTGCTTGTGTTCATTGGCTTGAGCTCCAACGCGAAGTCCTGTATGTCGGATGAAGGCATCCTGTTGTCCAACATCAGTGTGATGTCATACAGGACCTGAGGTTTGCGTGAGTATCCGTTGTCCCATGTCTGGCTTATTGGTGTGCAGACTGGTGGTTCCTCGCCGTACAGGCAGACATTCTCCGACTTCGGAGGAATCAACGATCCTATTGACTTCAGCCAGGACCCCGAAGGGACCTGTTGCCCAGGACGCTCGGCGAAGACGCGTCAATAGGTCTTGGCCAGTATATAACCCGGCCCTGGTGCCTTGGAAACACCTCTGCGTCCCACTGCCATACAGCAAAACAGGCTTCAAATGGCACTTCAGCACTCTCTTTCTTACACTCAATAATAGCGACTTGTTGCAAAAGATACTCTTCATTTTCTTAAATGCAGCTTTTGCTTGCCCTATTCTGTTCTAAATCTCTGTTGTGCATCTTTCATATGATGTTATGAATGCCCCTAGGTAGTTAAAAGTATCCACGTAACATAGCAATATTCTCTTCGTATAGCCCATGCCGTATGGCGTTGGTGATCACGTCTGTCCACAGCCCTCTGTCTCGTGTGTTTTCAAGCATTTCTAATACATTGTTCACCCATGCCATGATGACAAACTGCCCAGCATCGTATATCTTCGTCTTTCCCTAACTCTCCTTCGTTCCGACTTTCCCGTTGTGACGATATACCCCAGCTTCCCCCCTCTCATGACATGCCCAAGAAATGTCTCCTTCTGATGCGAGAAACATATCAGAACAGAAGAAGCTTAATGCCCATTTTATAATCTTGGCAAACCAGGATCAAAGAACGGAAGCTGACGAGCATTGGGGAATTTTAAAACAAGTAAAGATACACATTTTTTGGGTCAATGTAACATAACCGGCAGCTTTTTTCTGCATGCTTAGAGGATAATCTCAGAACAAAACAGGGGAATCCCAACATCGATAAACTTCATGCAGATTTGAATTTGCAGACCATTAGCACGGCATCATAATCGATAACAGCTGAAGGGAGAACAACTGTTCCACCGAACGCGCGGGCGTTGTTTCAAATGTGAGTTTCGAATCTTTTACTCAACTCCACTTAATATGGACAGCCGCGGTAGCGTAGTGGCTGGACACCGCCAACCGTCCGGTCTCCATGGGAGCCGTCAATAAGAATTCGAACACATGAGCACAGGGCCAGAAGATAAGAGAGCTAGCCACTATGTTACCACGACTCCCTTCGCCATGTATGATAAAAGTCAGTTGCGAATCATTTACATTATGCCTCAAGTCAACACCGGAATGTGTTGACTGTTTGTGGTTTCCCAGGTAATGTCATGTTCAGTAGTTTGCCATTGCATCCTGAATGACCGACGCTCATACCATTGTGAAAATCAACGCAACGCGATCGGCTTCCAAATCGCCTACAGCTGACTTCGAACCCGGCATGTTGTGATTGTGAAACTACGCTCACCGCTAAGTAGCCGCAGGCGCCGACCGCCATGCCATCTATGAATACCAATAAATACTTGGATATTTCTGTAAACACAGACGCTATCAGTTAAAATATTGCACGACTTCTTGCCTGGCATTTACTGCAGAGCTATATATCATGTTATATTAAACAAATTAATGATACTCTGGCTGAAATATGATGAGCATCGTCGCTGGTATTGTGTGCGAATGTGTAGGACGTTATATCCACGCAAGTCTAACACTTAGCAAGAAGTCAAGCCGTCACTATGTCAACAGAAGGACTTCGTGCTTCTCCTTCTTCTTTCGTTCGCCTGAAATATGTTTATAAATGCAATGTTGTCTCTTGTATGAATCTAACAGTCTTCTTTAGTTCACTCAGCGGTCCATAGAGTTTATCTTCCACTGTTGTCTCTCTGGCCAGAAGGTTCGCCTGGATATGTTGTAGTTTGGGCAATCCTGGAGTATGTGCTCTGCTGTCTGCGACGCCAAACCACGTGTGCACATGGCTGAGTCACCAATCTTGAATTTTTTATACATGTGGTTGCGTAATCTATTGTGTCCTGTTCTGAGGCGCAGAAGAATGACCTGTTCTGGTCTGTCCATAACGTGGTAGTCGTCTTGAGTAAGGTTTGGTGGCCTTCTGACTGATTTGATCATTCTTTTCTTTTGGTGGTATGTAATAGGCACATCAAGTTGTTCTTCTTTTGCTCCTTCCTTAGCCAATCGATCAGCTCTGTCGTTTCCGGGGACTCCACTGTGGGATGGTATCCATTGTATGGTGATCTTACGCTGACTGCTAAGTTCAGAAAGTAGTGTCCTTATAACTGGCAATTTCCCAGACAGGAGCGCCTCTATTACGGATTTTGCATCTGTCAATAAATAATATCACCACAGGTTGTGTACCATGGCTGGTATTTTGTAATTTCTCTGTGGCTATCTTGATTGCCTCAATTTCAGCATCATAGTTATGGCGGTACTTTCCTGTTGGAACTCTGGCCGTGTCTCTAGTATTATTTGGGTATTCTATGTACACTCCCGCTCCTCCATTTCGAAAAGTTTTAGACAGCTGCGGGTATAACGTTCTATAGATCCCCACAATGTCAGAGACGTTGTACACCATATTTCAGCCAAAGTATCCCTCATTTTTTGTCACACAACATGATACACAGCTCTGCAGTATGAACCTGACGAGATGCCGTGAAATATGTCAGGCAAAAAATCGTGCAATATTTTGTTTATGACGCATGTGTTGAAATTCCCTGAGAGAATACCTGGTTGCGAATATTTCTTTCTTTTGAAATGTAAAGTGACATTTGAGCCGTTTCTTAAATACCGATGTGTACTGTATATTTTAATGTTTTCATTTCCGTGTTCAAAAGTCATCACTCATAGAAGAGACAACTGGCATGCCAGGCACATAGCTACCAGACGCAGGACATGCATGGGAAGAGCAGACTCCAAACTTCAAGCACGGTTACCTCGAGGTGAAGGTCATTCTGATGTACAGCCGCGAGAATACAGTAGAATTTGTGTATTTTCATTACTGCTTTCTCTCTGCTAACGTTCTTAACCCTTTTAACGTGCGAAATTCGTGGGTCTTCTTCTTCTTCTTCTTCTTCTTCTTCTTCTTCTTCTTCTTTTCTTCTTCTTCTTCGTCTTCTACTACTACTACTACTACTACTACTACTACTACTACTATAGTAGTAGTAGTAGTAGTAGTAGTAGTAGTAGTAGTAGTAGTAGTAGTAGTAGTAGTAGTAGTAGTAGTAGTAGTAGTAGTAGTAGTAGTAGCAGCAGCAGCAGTATTAGTAGTAGCAGCAGTATTAGTAGCAGTAGTAGTAATTGCTGATGTTTTCGCTGTAGCAGTATATTTTCTCCCAAGCCTATAAAAACGTGTTCATTTGATGTCGTTTTTGCACGTCTCACGTTTCATCCTTCAAAGACACTAGATTTTAAAAGCTTCCTGACTGTCTTTATTTCTTTCTCGTTAGAATCTGGCGACTTCCTTGGACTGCCAGAGTAACTAACAACGATTGTCTGAAAGAAGCCAACGAAACTAGAACATTCTATACAACAATAAGAAAGAGACAAACGACTTTCTTTGGTCATGTGACAAGAAGAGAGGCGTTGGAGAACATAACAATTGAAAACAATCAAGAGGAAGAGAGGAAGAGGCAGACAAGAGAAATGATGCTAGACGAGCTGAGACAGTGGCATGAAGGAATATCAGCAGCAGAGTTGATTCACAACACCAAGAACGGAGATCTGTAGAGCGACATGAACACCTATGTCAGCTGGCAAGACACTTGATGAGTAATGATGAGTTAGAGTCTCCCGTTACAGAACCGTAAAGTGCTACGGGCCAAATTTACATAGTAATTAATCATGCCTCTTTGGTCTGGTATGATTTTTCTATTAACAATAATCTTATTAAAGTCTGTTGGCGCCAACAACGAGGAGCTCACATCGCGAAGCCCATGAGTATTATTTAGCACGGCCTTCACAGAATGCTGAAATGTTAGCCTTGTGCACACATTATCTGTGTGAATTTTACACTCCAATGTTAAAGTGACACATTTAATGTGTGCACGATCATGTTTGGGAAATAACTCTTTCGGACATCGAGATGCCTGAAATAGGAATTCGCAGTTGAAAATAAACTTGACTCGCAAACTAGAGAGTCAGTGTGCGCAAATTTCGTGGTTGTGGATTCAGGCCCTTCTCATCATTGCAGATATCACGGAGACTATTTTGGGAAGCTTCCTTCCGAGGCCGACTGAGTATCATGGTTAATAGTCTCATAGGCATTCCCAGACACTGGGAGATGACCAGGAGAATGAACATGTTATCAGATGACGCACTAGGAAATATAAAAGAGAAACTGAAGGTGAAACCAGATCCTTCTTCTTCTTCTTCTTATTCTTCTTCTTCTTCTTTCGCTCGCTTGAAATTTGTGTATAATGGCTATGTTATCTCTTGTGTGAATTTAATTGTTTTTAGTTCATTCACTCAGTGGTCCAAGTGGTTTATCTTCTACTGTTGTTTCTCTAGACCAGAAGGTTTGTCTAGATATGTCTATATTGGGCAGTCTTGGAGGATGTGCTCTGCTGTCTGCGGACAATACACATGTGCGCATGGCTAATTCGCCAATATTAAATTTTGTATACATGTGGTGTGTAGTCTATCGTGTTTGTTTTACGGTGTAGGATGAATTATTCTGGTACTTCCATTAGGTTATAATAACCGTCTTGAGCAGGTTTTGGTGACTTTCTAGTTGATTTGATCCTTCTTTTCTTTTGGTGGTATGTAACAGATACATAAGGTTGTTCTTTTACTACTACTTCCTTAGCGAATCGATCATCTCTCTCGTTTCCAGTTACTCCATTGTGGGATGGTATCCACTGTGTGGTGACCTTACGCTGGCTGCCAAATTCGGAAATCAGTGTCCATAGTAATGGAAATTTCTCAGACAGGAGCGCCCAAGTACTGATTTTGCATCTGTCAATAGCACCACAGGCTGTGTACCATGGTTGGTATTCAGTACTAACTCTGTACTTCCAAACGAAGTTACTAGCTCCTAATGCAATGATTACCATCATATCTTCCACGTTTGCCGTCAAGCGTCGTGGGGAGGAATAATTGCCGTTCCAGAGCCCGATGTGTGGTACTGGATAGTGTCATTCCGTGTGATTGTACAATGTCTTTGGTGTCGTCAATTCATTTTCTTCTCGGGCGTCCTCTTGCTCTCATCGCAGATGATCTTTGATGTAGGGCCAATGCTGGTAGTTGATGGTGTTGCATTCTAACGAGATGGCCAAACCATTTGATCTTGTCTTTCGATAAATGTGGCACAAGGTGTTGATTCCAGTGTCTTAACAACATTACTCACTCGGTCTCGGATTGTTATGTTGGCAGCTCTCCTCAGGCATCTCATCTCACAGGCGTTGATTTTGCGTAAGTGTGATTTGGATAATGCCCAAGTTTGAGATTGGTGGCATAAGGTTTATCATATTATGTTGTTTATTATATGTCGTTTATGTAATGATTACCATTGTATGCAAATAAGTAAAGGACTTTTTAATGAGCATTTGGGCAGTATTGGGTGTGTATTGCAAGTCCGACATTTTTAGAGACCAATCAATGTGAGGAATATCATGCCGGACTACTTTACTTTCCAGAACATTTCTTGGTGCCTCTTACATACTGAGTCAGGCTGGAAGCCGAGGTCAGTTTTTAATAAATCCGCCTCTAAGAGGATTCACACACACGATCACGGGACTAGCGAGCCAGCGTGCTAACCGCGGCTCCTATGATACTTGTATTGAACTCATCTGGCATGGCACATGATGCTGCTGCTGATGATTATAACAATGCTGATGATGATGACGACAATGATGGTCATAATGAAGTTAAAGATTATAACCAAGAACAGCACGAAAAAAGCATTTATATTTACGGTAAATGCAAAAATCACACTGGACATGGAATTAGCAACAGATCGAGAGCGTTTCCAATAAGCCGAGATGGTAGTGGCATTGTGTAAAGAGACCTGCCAAATGATGATGATGATGATGATGATGATGATGATGATGATGATGATGATGATGATGACGATGATGATGACGATGATGATGTGCTTTTATGTGCAGCCGCGATGGCAACCAAGACAGTGAGTTAGGTTAAATCCACAACAGAGGTAGAATTATTGTCTTTCCGACCTAGCGGCTCTGGGACAAACCCAGCCTTATTTAAAAACATGGGCACTTAACAATTTTCAGAATTTCCTTTGAATTCTCTGGAAAGGAAGGGGAACTGGTCACCCGACATTATATGTCTTGGCCTATAATATGTGAAGGGCGGCGAGGTAGCGAAGTGGCTACAAGCCAGCCTGCCGTACCGGTAGTCTTGGGGGGTCCATCCAAATCAGGGCGGTTCGGAATTGCAAATACAAAACTGATCAGTCCTCCCAGGCCGATCCAGCCTAACACTAGTACCAGGACATGACTTAGAAAGTAAAGTCGGCTGCGTTGTATTGACCATTGAGTATGTTGTGGTCTATAAAAATATATGTTTAAATCCGTATGTCATATGCGCCTTGGGCGTATACAACGGACCACTACTTACTTTACTTAACACCTCACACCCCAATGACAGTATCTGTTATAATTTTAGTTTGAAAAGTTGCCCGACCTTCTTGTTTTATAATGGTTACGTTACACTACCACAGCTTTGCCACAGTTCTAACCCATTTCATTTAAATTGTTTACCGTTTGTTGTACCAAACAAGGAAATGTTCTTACGTGCTGCAGACGTAAAACAAATCACGACCAATCATAAACCAATGACAAAATTATATCATATGTTCGAGATGTTACTAGATGCCTTCTTTCTGTTTGATTGGCACAGCTGGCCAGCTAGGCTACATACAATCCATTCACAGAACCCGCATGTGTCATTGTATTATTTTACTCGCAAAATAATTAGACCTGACAGTTTACGTTTGCATATATATATATACTAGCTGACCCTGCCCGGCTTCGCCCAGACTCTGGTGGGGAGCATCTCATTTAATTCATATAAGTAGTCATATAAGCTCCCGTTCCCGACTGTCTGTCTGTCTGTCTGTCTATCTATCTGTCTGTCTGTCTGTCTGTCTGTCTGACCCGGCCCAGCCCATGGTGGAGAGCATCTCATTTAAATCATATAAGTAGTCATATAAGATCCCGTTCCCGACTATCTGTATGTCTGTCTGTCTTGGGTAAATGGAGGAGGGAGGAGGAAGAGATAGGTGGAGGAGGGAAGAGGAGGGAGGAGGAGGGAGGAGGAGACAGGAGGAATAGGATGGAGGAGGAGGGATTAGGAAGAGGAGGGAGGAGTAGGGTGGAGGAGGAGGGGGAGGAGGAGGGAGAAGGAGGGAGGAGGAGATCGCAGGAGGAGGAGGAGGAGGAGAGGGAGGAGGAGGAGGGAGAGGGAGGAGGAGGGAGGAGGAGGAGAGAGTAGGCGGAGGGAGCAGGAAGAGGGAGGAAGAGGGAGGAGGAGGAGGGAGGAGAAGGAGGAGGGAGGAGAAGGAGGAGGGAGGAGTAGAGAGTGGGAGGAGGGAGGAGGCGGAGGGAGGAAGAGGGAGGAGGAAGAGGGAGAAGGAGGAGGGAGGAGAAGGAGGGAAGAGGATGAGAGGGAGGAGGAGGAAGAGGGAGGAGGAGGAATGTGAAGGGAGGAGGAGGGAGGAGGTAGAGGGAGGAGGAGGAGGAGGGAGGAGGATAGAGGAGGAAGAGGGATGAGGAGGAAGAGGGAGGAGGAGGAATGTGAAGGGAGGAGGAGGGAGGAGGTAGAGAGAGGAGGAGGAGGGAGGAGGAGAATGGAGGAGGAGGGATGAGGAGGAGAGGGAGGAGGAGGGGGAGGAGGGGGAGGAGGAGGGAGGAAGAAGGAGGAGGGAGGAAGACGGATGAGGGGGAGGAGGGAGGGGTAGGAGGGGGAGGAGGAGAAGGGATGAGAAGGGAGGAGGAGGGAGCAGGAGGAAGGAGGAGGGAGGAGGAGGAGGAAGAGGGAGGAGGAAGAGAGAGGAGGGAGGAGGAAGAGAGAGGAGGGAGGAGGAGGGAGGAAGAGATAGGCGGAGAGAGGAGGAGGAGGGAGGAGGAGGAGTAGGGATGAATAGGAGGGAGGAGAAGGGAGGAGGAGGGATTAAGAGAAAGAGGGGGGAAAGTGGAGAAGGAGGAGGGAGGAGGGCGGAGGAGGAGGAAGAGGGATGAGGAGGGAGGAGGAGGGAGGAGGGAGGATGAGGAGGAGGGAGGAGGAGGAGGGAGGATGGTGAAGGAGGAGGAGGAGGAGGGAGGAGGGTGAAGGAGGAGGAGGAGGGGGAGGAGGGAGGGGGAGGAGGAGGGAGAAGGAGGAGGAGGGAGGAGGGAGGAGGAGAACGTAGGTGGGGAGGATGAGAAGGGAGGAGGGAGAGGGAGGAGGAGGAGAGAGGAGGAGGGAGGAGGTGGAGGGAGAAGGAGGAGGGAGGAAGAGGTAGAAGGAGGAGGGAGAAGGAGGGAGGAGGAGACAGGAGGAATAGGAGGGAGGAGGAGGGATTAGGAAGAGGAGGGAGGAGTAGGGTGGAGGAGGAGGGGGAGGAGGAGGGAGGAGGAAGAGGGAGAAGGAGGGAGGAGGAGAGAGGAGGAGGAGAAGGAGGAGGAGAAGGGAGTAGGAGGAGGGAGAGGGAGGAGGAGGAGAGAGTAGGCGGAGGGAGGAGGCGGAGGGAGCAGGAAGAGGGAGGAAGAGGGAGGAGGAAGAGGGAGAAGGAGGAGGAAGGAGGAGTAGAGAGTGGGAGGAGGGAGGAAGAGGGAGGAGGAAGAGGGAGAAGGGAGGAGGAGGGAGGAGGTAGTAGGATGATTGATTGCCATCCCACCAGGTTAATATGTTATCGCGGACCTCAGAGAGAAGTGTCTATGTAGAAGACCATTTTCTGGACGTACGTATTTTGGGAGGGGGAGGAGGGAGGAGGGAGGAGGAGGAAGAAGAAAAAAAAACTACGACAGTTGGCATCTCTGGAATGAAAGGAAGGCGTGTAGAAAATTGCATCTCAATCGGATGGGCCGTTCGCGAGCGCATAAAGGACATACGGACAGAGATACATAAATACATACAGAGATACATACGCACAAGTCTTTTTTATATATAAGATATATATATATATATATATGTGTGTGCGTGCGTGTGTGTGTGTATGTGCGCGTGCGTGCGTGCGTGCGTGTGTGTGTGTGTGTGTTTTTTCCATTTATTCATGAAAATACGGGTCTTGCAATATATTAGTCGTATATATATATATTAGTCGGGTCAGATATGACTGAGCTACCGTATAGCAGTAGACGGTACTACCTGCTTCTGTCAGCGCCGAATGTTGGGCGACGCTTACAAAAGCCGACACCCCACATTGTGCCAACAACTTCGGGCGGAAGAGCGCAACTGGGAGGGCACAAGCCTTATCCTGGTGTGAGGAAATGCAACCTAAAGACTAAATGTCATGGAAGGGCAGACCAGGCCCTAAGCCTTGGTTGGTAACTGGTCTAGGATCGAAGCTCCGACAAGCGGACAGTTAGAGCTTGCTTTGCTGATCCGACAGCTTCTGCAGCTTGTCTTGTTCCAGACGTATTGGTGTCACCTTTCCTCTGGAGTAGACTAGACAGAGAGAGGGATCATGCTGCATGGGCAACATATGGTCTCTAATTTCAGCCCAGGCTTTGTGTTCTGGAGAGATAACCCCATTTTACAAACTATCGTCTGTCAAGACGGCAAGGTGCCAGTCAGTCATATATATATATGTGTGTGTGTGTGTGTGTGCGCGCGCGCGCTTCTGAAAATCGCATCTGGAAATCTGTGTGTGTGGTGGAATTTTCAGTCGATCTGAAGCAATGAGCTTCAAATTACTGTTAATTATTACCCGAGAACTTCTTATTTTCTCCTTTTACCTCAATGACATTTTGGGGAGTGGAAGATGAAAGAGCTTCTATGCGCTCTTTCTAATATACCCGAGATTTACTCCCAAATATGAGCTGAAAATACGCATTTTAAGCGCGTACACAAAGAGTTAAGATTAAGAGTTTGTGCATACCGAGCTGTGCACTGTGCGTACAGCTATGAAAGTACGAGTCACAATTGACGACCACAACTGATCAATCAACTCCAGACAAGACCGAAAAAGAGACCCCAAGTGTGAATGGAAAGACAGGCTGACATTGCACTAGCCGCGACCCAGACAAGCTGCAGCTGAAAAGGAAACACAAACATCACACGCACACACAAACCCAAGTAGAAACAAACTTCCAAGCTAGTTAGTTACACAATGAGCGGCGGGGGCGCTGTGGTAAGAAGTCTGTCTGCAGGTCCCGTGGACATATCTGAAACCACATCCAGCGGTGATTTTTCTTTTTAAACCGACCTTGGCTCCCAGGTCTATCCAGTCTTAAACGTGCACCATGAAACGTTTTTGGAAGTGAACGCAGCCGATGGGATACTGACCACATCTTCCATTGAGTACCGGTTGGTCTGGTCTAAAAAAAAATATAGGACTGTATTCATTACGGATTCAACGAGTATGCTTAGTAAGGTGGAGAAAGGAATGTTTTGTGTGGAGTGGCTGTCGTCGCTTCAGAGGTCACAGATTGTGAGAATTATATGGATATTTTGCCCTGGCCATGCGGGGGTGCGGGGGAATGGGAAGGCTGATGGGCTGGCGGGGAGTGTGGTGGATTGCCTGTGGAAAGGAGGTGGAACAGATTTGGAACCCATATGTGGAAGGAATGAGATTGCGGGGGATCGGCAGGGGTTCTGGGGGAGTCTCAGGGCTGAGAGGGAGGACCTGGAGAGCTTTTAGTCAGATACCGGTGGGAACGATTGGTAGTATGGCTCTTCGCTGGCTGTTGGATGAGAGGACGGAGCACGTATGGGAATGTCCTGAGTGCAACAATGTCGGTTCTCAACTCAACTCAACCCAATGACAAACGATCACTTTGCTACTTTTTACAGCTAGTTAAACCAGCGCCGGAATATTTGTTTGGTCACATCCTGCGGGAGACATGCCCGTTCTGCAACGTTTGCTCGGGGACTCATTGGAACATGGCATGAGGAGGAAATACACCAGAATAGGCGGTCAATATTTGCCTGCGAGGGGGGCCAACTTGATGTAGGGCAAAGTTCGAATTTGGAACTGTACATCCTACTTCACCCCCCTGTGCCCTTTTGTTTTAGGCGAGACGGAAGTAATCTAGTAGGAACGGAATGTGATTTAGGGATTTCGACAATGGTGACGTGGATGGATGACGAAGACAGAAATAAATGATGTAGAACTTGGCTTCTTCGTGTTCTTATTTCATTCGTCTGAAATTGTCTTTGTGTGCAGCTGTCTCTTGTATAAACTTTACTGTCGTATAGAACTTGGCTTCTTCGTCTTCTCATTTCGTTTTTCTGAAATCGTCTTTGTGTGCAGCTGTCTCTTGTATAAACTTTACTGTCATATAGAACTTGGCTTCGTATTCTTCTTTCGTTCGCCTGAAATTGACTTTCTATATGTACCATGCTGTTTCTTGTTTAAACTTCTCGGTCTTATAAAACTTCTTCTTCTTTCGGTCGCCTGAAATTGATTGTCTATATGTACATATGTGTCACTTGTAGAAGCTTCACTGTATTATACAACTGCTGCTGCTTCTTCTTTCCTTCGTCTGAAATTCACCATCTCATCTTGTCCCTCTTGTACCTTGCGGTGTCGAGATGGACTCTGTTATTCCATCTGTCCATCGTTTACCTGAAATTTACTGACTATATATGCACTGTGAGAGGAACCACCACTGGGGGACTTAACATCGATAACGTTAGATATGCGGGTGATGTAATATTTATATGTAGACAATGAACATGATCTGCAACATTTAGTTACTGTTATTGTATTGTACAAACTGAACAACAAGGGTTATAATTAAATTGTAAGAAGACACAGATTATGGCCGTCTTTAAGAAGAAAGAAATACTAAAATGTAATGTAAAGATATATGGGAATATTCTTAAGCAAGTTAATCGGTACAGCTATCTCGGAACGGTCACAACATCTGATGGGAGGTGCCTTGAAGAGATTAGAACAAGAATCTCTAAGGCAAAGGTAGCCTTTTGCCAAATGGAAAACATACTGACTAATAAAAAGATGTTAATTGCAACGAAAAAAAAGTGCATTGAGGTGCTACATAGAACCTGTACTTCGGTATGAATGTGAAACGTGGACAATCAGCGGAAAAGCTGAAGAAAACTTCTAATGGAAGTGGAAATTTGGTTTCTGGGGAAAATGCAAAGAATACCATGGACAGACAGAAAAACCAATCAGCAAGTCATAGAAGAGGCAAATGATAGCAGCAAACTGATTTGAGACATAAGACATAGACAGTCACATTTTTTGGTCATGTCACGAGATGAAATAAACTAGAAAACTTGGTGACAACTGGCAAGATTTGGGGGGGGGGGGGGCAGAGGGGAAAGAGAACAAGGGGAAGACAGAGAAGTAAATATCTGGAGGGCTTGACCACATGGCATGGTCGAGACAAGAACACAGAGCTGATCCACGACTCTGGTGATCGAGTGAGATGACGAAACATGATCGCCCACGCTTACCGGCTTGGCACCTGATGAATGAATGAAGTTTGTCATTGATTTCTGAACCAGAAGTCAACGTTGAAGTTCAACTGACCCATGCAGGGAATGAAACCTGTACCCCGCCGTCAGCGCACCGTAAGTTTAAACGCATTTCGCCCCGCGGCCACACTGACCCCTATAACACTGCAATGATATAGGGTGTATTTTTAATGACTGTGCAGTGTTTGAAAATATTGCCGGTCCAAGTTTTGTATTCACCCTCAAACATAGGTAAATACAAAACTTTGACCGGCAAAATTTGCAAACGTTGCACGGTCATTAAAAATACACCCTAAACTTTAAAAAAAAAACAGCAAAGAAGAATACTGCTGTATATTTTACGGCATAATGTTAATGTGGATGGACGTCATAGCACTTTTGGGCCAACACATACGTGCTTCATCACCCTCAGCAGACACCAAAGGGTACAAATGTTAATAGTCCCCCTGGCAAACAGATCGTATGCATGCATATATTTGCCTACCTGTTTGTGTGGTGCATCTGCTGTTGCACGTTGTTAACTATTGTATTGATATTTTGCCCACGCCATTCGCCCACGCTAAGTGGGTGGTGGAGAATTCAGTAATGAGATTAGAAATTGACACAGAAACGTGATGCCTAATAGTTTATTCCTGGGTTAACCCGTTCTGTTCGTAGCAATTCGTCGTACGTTCATTAAGCCGTATACGATATCCATATAGCGCAGTCGTTGTGGCATTCCGGTTAGTGTGCTTGCTTAGAATAAGTGACGGTCATGGTTCAATCCCCAGCAATGCGGAATTAGTTTACAGGACCGGTGCGGCTCTGTGATCAACTCAGCCTTCTCATTGGTTGGGAAACCTCGGAAGACTGAGTTTTAACTCTTACATACAATGCACTGGCGTTAAGGTTGTCTAATGAACCCCTGAAACAGGTTTGCATCTATCGGAGTGAAAATGGTGTAGAGACTTCCCCCGACTGTAGTACCAAAGTACTATCTCTACCAGTCAATCAGTTAATGAATGGAAGGGGATACTGACTGGTTGCTACAAGAGTTAAAACACCCGTAGTTTGGGTGTACTGTGTTATAATGTTCATCATCAAGTGCCGTGCCGGCTGGCGTAGGCGTTCATGGCTCTCCACAGATCTCGGTCTTTGGTGTTCTGGATCAACTCTGCTGATGATATTCCTCTATGCCACCGTCTCAATCCGTCCAGCATCATTTCTCTTGGTCTGCCTCTGCCTCTCTTCGCCTCGATCTTTCCAGTTGTCACGATGTTCTCCAATGCCTCTCTTCTCATCACATTACCAAAGAAAGTTGTTTGTCTCTTTTTTATTGTTGTATATAGTGTTCTAGTTTCATTAGCCTCTTTCAGGCAATCGTTGTTAGTTACTCTGGCAGTCCAAGGAATTAGCAACATTCGTCTTAAAAACCATATCTCTGTTGCTTCTAAGTTCTTCCTAATTTGTTATTTACATTCCAAGATTCACTGCCATACAGCAAAACTGGTTCTATATAGCATTTTAGCACTCTCTTTCTTACATTTATTGTTTAATGTTATATATATATATATATGTGTGTGTGTGTGTGTGTGTGTGTGTGTGTGTTGCATATCCCTTACGGGACGTTGCAATCAACACCAGCATTTTTCAGCTGCTGTTGATGTACTGGGCAAGTTTTACGTTCAGTAGTTTGCCATTTATTTCTGAACAACAGGCTCACATAACCCCGTAAGTTACCAACGCGGCGCGAACCGCTGCCGAATCTCGCGCAGCTGTTTTCCCAACGTGAATATACGGGATTACGAACAACGTCTAACACCTTGGCCAGGGAGACCTGCTTACGTTTAGCAGTTTTTATTTCCAGTATTTACGGAGAAATCGAGCTTACGTGTAGACAACGCTCACAGATGGAAGAAGCCAGTCAGCACATCTTGGTGACGCAGCACGGAATGTATTGGAAGTCTCTTTTCAAAAGACCTTCAATGCGGAGGTGACACTTGATGATAATGACTTCGCATCCGTGTGGCAGCAATGGAAATACTATCTTATTCCCTTGACAGATGTTGTCCGTGTGGATTTTCTTACATTGTCTGGGTTTGCATACAGAGGTCACGCAACAGAACATAACGGCACTGGAAAATCGTGCTTTGTCGGTAACTTGGTTAATTCCTCTATTTGTTTAGGAAACTTGGTTAATTCGTCACTTTTTTTTTTTTTTGTTTAGGAAACTTGCTATTTTTGTCTTTTTTTTTTTTACTAGGACATTTCGAAAAATTAAAATCTTTATTGTTTGGGAAAATGTGTTAATTCGCCACTTTTTTTGTTTAGGAAACTTGGTTAATTCGTCATTACTTGGTTTAGGAAACTTGGTTAATTCGTCATTTTTTTTCATGACTCTAGTTAATTCGTCGTATTTGTTTTGGTTTAGAAAACTTGGTTAATTCGTCACGATTTTTATTTTTTATTTAGGAAACTTGGTTAAAACGTCATTTATTTTTTTTAGGTAGAGGAAACTTGGTTATAACGTGATTTTTTTTTTTAAAGTTTAGGAACTTGGTTAATTCGTCATTTTTTTCATGAACCTATTTAATTCGTCGTATTTGTTTTGGTTTAGAAAACTTGGTTAATTCGTCACGATTTTTATTTTTTATTTAGGAAACTTGGTTAAAACGTCATTTATTTTTTTTAGGTAGAGGAAACTTGGTTATAACGTGATTTTTTTTTTTAAGTTTAGGAACTTGGTTAATTCGTTACTTTTTTGGTTTAGAAAATTTGGTTAATTCATTATTTATTTCCCCGAAGGCGCTCGATGTCAATCTTCTATAAACAGACATGTCTTACTTCCCTTGGGACCTGGTGATCGCCTGCCTTCCGTGATCTTAATATTATTGTTACATATAACGACAGCAGAGGGTACGCTAGCGAAGCTGACAGGGAGCTCCGTTGTTAATGCCATGAGAGTAGTCGGGCGAGGGTTCGATGCCCGCGTTCATCGTCTCCCTAAGTGAGGCAATAACTGGCCACCTATTATATCCCTCCGTGCACTCATTCCGACAAAATGTGAAGGTCATATCACACCAAAGACCCCAAGCTCCTGCTTCGGAACTAATTACAGTGGGCGCATTAGCGAAGTAGAAAGAGAGCTCCGCTGTTCATATCATGAGCGCGGTCGGACGAGAGCTCAACACTGGGCTCGTCGTCTGCTAAATGAAGGTAAGTTTGGTCACCTATTCCTCCATACACGCAGGCCTAAATAGTGTGATGACACTGTCACACTATAGCTCCATAGCATGAAAGTGCTTCGGAACAATTGTTTTTTTTTTTACATTTTGTAATAACAAAAGCCCCTGTATGCGAACCTCAACAGTAACACGGCTTTTGGTATTTTGAAAATTAATGCTGGCTGTTTCAAATGTATTGATCTTCCTTCTTGACTGGCCTCGGGAGTTCCCCAATTTTGTACATTTTGGTGGCGGAAATAATAAAAAGTAATTTGGGGGGAACGTGGCCAGACGGCAATACAAAATAAATGTTGTAGCGGAAGTTAGCCGTGGGTAGAAACTAAATGGCATGGGAGAAGGAAATTGTGTTGGATGACAAAGTCACAGAACGTGGGATGGGCTAGGGTAGGTTGGGTGGGAAAATAGATGGGAGAGGGGCAAGGCAAATTACCCAGAGTGCAAACTGAATGTTGTGAAATGTAAGCCCAGATAGCAACTACGTGATAGAATGATAGAGGAATTCAAGGCGGACGTTGATTGCTGTAGAAGCCAAGCAGTCAAACTACATGCACGGGGGAGGGGAGAGAGAGAGAGAGAGAGAGAGAGAGAGAGAGAGAGAGAGAGAGAGAGAGAGAGAGAGAGTCTAGTGATACAAAACTAACTGTAATGAAATGGCCAGAGGATTTGCAGTAGCAAGTTCCTGGAGTGGAAGAAATTATAATGCACGGACTGAGGTAAAATGTAGTCAATGTAACAACTGCATGGGACATGCAGATTTTAACAACTGCCTGTGATAGAAGAGATTACAGCAACAACGGGTGCTGAGTTCGGATAGAAGGTTTAGAGTAGTAACTGGCTGGAACAGGAGGTATTAAAGTCACAACTGGCTGGGACATTTTACAGAAGGTTCTATCTGTGCCTCTTCACAACTTGTCGTGGAAACTATATTTTATAGAGTTTCCTTACTGTACTTCGTCTCAACCTGTCAACTTATGGTGAATTGCTAGTTCTGCGACATTTTACAGAAGGCCCCAACTATACTTGTTCACAACTTGTCAGCTGGTGAGTTGCTAGTTATGGGACAAGTGACATTTTACAGAAGGTCCTAACTATGCTTCGTCACAACCTTTCAACGTATGGTGAATTGCTAGTTATATGACAACATTTTACACAAGGCCCCAACTATACTTGTTCACAACTTGTCAGCTGGTGAGTTGCTAATTATGGGACAAGTGGCATTTTACAGAAGGTCCTAACTATGCTGCGTCACAATCTTTCAACGTATGGTGAGTTGCTAGTTATACGACAACATTTTACAGAAGGTTCTTCTATTTGTGCTTCTTCACAACTTGTCGTGGAAACTATATTTCATAGTTTCCTAACTGTGCTTCGTCTCAATCTTTCGACGCATAGTTGCTAGTTATGCGACAATATTTTACAGATGGCGCCAACTATGCTTGTTCACAACTGTCAACTGATGAGTTGCTAGTTATGCGACAACATTTTACAGATGGCGCCAACTATACTTGTTCACAACCTGTCAATTAGTGGGTTGCTAGTTATGGGACAAGTGACATTTTACAGAAGGTCCTACTGTGCTTTGTCACAATCTTTCAACATATGGTGAGTTGCTAGTTATACGACAACATTTTATAGAAAGCCCCGACTATACTTGTTCACAACTTGTCAACTGGTAAGTTCCTAGTTATGTGACAAGTGACATTTTACAATAACACTAAAATATACAGCAGCCGTCACTGAACCTCGGCGCTAAGCGATTGGGGGCTTATCTGCGTTAAACACTTAGCTGATAACTCTGAGTGGTCAGCGACGGTCCCAGCTTGTCGGCGCCAGACTTTATCAACTGCCTATACAGACCCATGGCGATAATGTCTGCTGAACAGGCCACTTACAAACTCACAATCTTCGTCCTTATATTCATTTTGTACCAAGCGACTACCAGATGTTGTCAAGCTACCGAGAACAAACTCGGCTCTCCTTACTGCTACACTTCCGGAGAACCGTCGGTTTCAACTGGCTTAACAACTGCGGAAGTAAAGTGGTTAGTACGTTTGCCCAACAGGACCGTGGTCAGTGGGTCAATCCACAGAAGTTTTTCTTTCGCTCGCTTTGAGCTCAAGTGTAGTCCACAAACTTTCTACTACCTCTAGTGCACTAGACTGATTGTTGCGTGTGGATTAGCGTTCCCTTTTACCTGTGTCCCTCGCCATCAGACGAACCCACTCCGACTTCAGATGTACTTGTAACTTACGTTCCCAAGTAAATTCGAGAAGTCAACATTTTAGTCCAACTGACTGGTGTAGGGGGTTTAACCCGCCACCTTGGCTAAAGTACACCGGGTGTTTAAGAACGAGCGCTCTTCTATATTCGGCCATGTTGGCCTCCTGAAAGGCATTTAATGATGATGATGATGATGATGATGATGATGATGATGATGATGATGATGATGATGATGATGATGATGGCATCGTAGGCAAAAGAGGAATTACCGTGGTAGTAATGCTGTGAGACAAACAATGCGCATATATTGACAGACATGCACACACAAACACAGTTCTGTAACTTTTGTTACATCATTAATTACCAGAATGTACAGTTCGACGTCCGAGATCAAAAATATGAATTCATTAATTTCCAGAGAACGAATCTGGAAACCCCAACTTCCGCTGACTGTCAAACTGATTTATAAGTATGGTGTCTGCGAGGTTGCAAAATTGGCCCGGTTGAGACCCACATCGTAAAAAAAAATGAATGAAATTGAAAGATGCATTACTGCATAATTATTGGTTCGGTTGCGTGAAAGATATTTTTAGCGAAGAGCCCCAATCAATACATGTCAATTTATTTATGAACTTCCACGATGAGTGGCATTTTATATTTTTCTTATAGCCTTTTGCAAGATGGAAAACATACTGACTAATTTTTAAAATGTCAATCTTCAGAAAGCAAAAGTGAATGAAAATACTTGGAGTATGAAAGATTCAGTGATACCATTAAACTTGTTTAGATAAAACTAAATGTGAATGAGAATACTTGGAGTATGAAAGAATTTCTATTGAAACATTGGGATATGCATGAGATGTATTTGAGTCTTATAGGGAATAAATAAGATTGCTTCAAGATTGCGTTAATACAAGAACCGATTACTTGATATTGTTTCCTGCTCCATACTTTACAGTTCTGTTCTTCTCGCTCTTCTGAAATTCATTTTATAACGTAAGTAAGCCCGCAAATCACGTGTTATGTAGACGTCTAGACTTGTTCTAGTATGTGTTATTAAATTTAGCTTCCATGTTTACGTATACAGTGTCGGGGTGGGGAGGAATTTATAGGGAGGAAATACGAAAAGGGGTTGGGGGAATGACGTTCTGAAAATATGGTGAAGGGGTGCGAGGGCCAAAAAGGGTTGAGAACCACTGATATAGGGTGTATTTTTAATGACTGTGAACTTTTTGAAAATATTGCCGTTACTGGTACTATTAGTGTTGGAACTCTTCGCTGGCTGCTGAGGATGGGGACGGAGCGCTTATGGGAATGCCCCGAATTCTGTGTTGTCGGTTCCTAAATCAATCAATCAATCAATCAATCATTGCCGTTACAGTTTTGTATTTACCTTTTATGTTGCATGAACTCCACAGTTGGAGAATACAAAACTTGGAACAGCAATATTTTCGAAAACTGCAGTCATAAAAAATACACCCTGTACAACCTTTTTACTCTTCTCTCGCACAGTGTGTTAACTGATGAGTAAAGTTAAAGGATTGTTTCATGCCAATGGGTGTATTTACAGTATATGATGCTATTCCCATCATTCAGTGCGTGATCAGATCAATAATATCACAGCGGCTTCCTTTACTTCTCATTGAATGTCATAGTACACATTTCAGGCTGGGTCGACCTGGCAGTTCAGGACAGTGAACAAACAAATTTATTCATTGCATAAATGCTCACCTCCCGGCCCGGTGGTCATGAGTTCGAATCCGCATTTGGGGCGGGATTTTAAACCTGACCTAGACACCAAAGTCGACCAGGTCTAACTTAGGTACCAGGGAATACTTAGGGAAGTAAAAGTAGTCAGCGAGACCGTCCGAGAACAGACTGGTGTACACAAATATAGGCCCAGCACAATATGCCTCGTGTGTGTAGAAGGGTCCTTTACTTTCTTTACCTACTATTCATTTTATAATCATTAATCACCGCCAACTGATTATTTATCCATGTTATAATCGTTAATCAATGCCACCTAAGTGATGATTTATCCGACACAATCTGCATGTGGCATTATAGACACGCCGGTAACCTTAACAATGGTGAAGGTTGTCATATGGCAGAAGCTGTCGTTAGACTGTGAAGTATTACACCTTCATATATTCTATGCAATATACAAAAGTAAGAAAGAGACAAACAGCTTACTTTGGTCATGTGATGAGAAGAGAGGCATTGTAGAACATGTGGCGACTGAAAAGATCGAGGGGAAGAGAGGCAGAGGCAGACCAAGAGAAATGATACCGGATGGGCTGAGACGGTGGCATGGAGGAATATCATCAAAAACTGAGATCTGTGCAGAAACATGAACGCCTACGCCAGCTGGCATGGCACTTGATGATGATGATGAAGATATTATAAACTAAGATACAAAGAGGTGGTCGGGTGCAATCAGTTCCTTTATTCGATGCCTTTACTTCCCAGAAAGGGGTCTCGTGTCGAAGGGATCAATCCGCCTGATTCGTGTTACGACGGTTTTGGGGTCGTTTTCGGTCCCCGTCATTCGGTTTACGAGATTTCTCTGAGGCCCTGGCGGATCGTCCAAGCAACTGTGAACATAGTTTTCTTAACTGAATGATGGCCAAACAAAAAGTAGGTTTGCACCAAACATGGTACACAATCAAATAAACAAGTATTATAATGTAAATTTCCGTTCACTGAGAAATGAAATTGCGGAAGATACCACGCAACAAAACAAATAACATGATGTCACTAGACACTAGATATAATATTCTTTGGCACTGATTCGGTCAGACAGCCTTCTCGGTCATTGGCAACACGCCTGGTAATGATCCCCTTCTAGAAATAAATCTTGGTCCAATACCCACACTGTCTTAACCCCGAGAGCAAGAGGAAAATCCCTGAACCTACAGGCTGTCTAAACAGAAACCCCAACACAACCACACATACACACACCCTCACAAGCAGAGTTATTCAGTTAAATGTCTATAGGATAACAAGATGGAAATTGGATACTGGTCTTTGGTTTTGTGACGAAAATAGGACTGGAAATGTGAGTAAAAAAATGGAGCGGAAATGATTCGGTACGAGGGTATATCGATTAGCACCATAGGACGCTTGTATTCTGAAAACTGAATTTTGTAGGGTAAAATTAGAAAACAATGGAAGACACGAGAAACTAATGTTACAAAGACAAGTGTACAATTCAAACAGAGCTAGTTTTATGGGTTCATTTTAGCATTTGGTATTTACACGGATGCAGATATATTACACAAAGTTCGTAGGGCAGTTAGAGAGTTAGTTAGTCACGGTTTCAACTTTACGGTACAGGGTCGCCCCATTATGCTCCGTTCCTGTGCCAGTTAATATCACGCAAAATGCTCCTCACTGCCCTATGTGAAAAGTGGAATAGACAGGAGTCTTGACAAACCAACAATCCGCACAGGTATACTTAGTATGGTAAATACGGGATGCTGCTTCAAAACGTTATTAGATAAAGGTCAATATGAACAGGCATGTCCTTTGCAGGACGTTGCAATCAGCCCCAGATTCCATTGGCTGTTTATGCTTTACAACGCAATTTTACGTTCTGTAGTTTGCTTTACTTTCTGAACAATAAATTAAAATTTACATATGTTATATATGTGAACATAGTTTTCCTAACTGACCGAGTGCCGAACAAAAAGCAGAGACTAATGAAACATTGCATACAACTATATTTTTGTTTAAAAGAGAGACAAGATGAGTTATTTGGCTGTGGTCAGAAGACTGGCATTGGAAAACATCGTGACAATTGGAAAGATCGGCGAGAGAAGAGGCTGAGGCAGATTTTGGAGAAACTGTGCTGGACTGACTGAGGAGGGTGGCTTTGGGGGAATATCATCAACAAAGTTGACCCTGAACACAATGGACTGAGATCTAAAGGAGAGACATGAACGCCGAAACCAGCTGGCAGGGCACGTGATGATGATAATGATGGTGATGATGATGATGATGATGTTGTGTGTGTGTGTGTGTGTGTGTTGGCCGGTGCATTGTGAATCCACTCTTATCATCATCAAGTGCCGTGCCAGCTGGCGTAGGCGTTCATGTATCTCCACATATCTCGGTCTTTGGTGTTCTGAAATCAACCCTGCTGCTGATATTCCTCTATGTTACCGCCTCAATCTATCCAGCATCATTTCTCTTGGTCGGTCTCTGCCTCTCTTGCCCTTGATCTTTCCAGTTGTCACAATGTTCTCCAACGCCTCTCTTCTCGTCACATGACCAAAGAAAGCCGTTTGTCTCTTTCTTATTGTTGTATATAATGTCCTAGTTTCATTAGTCTCTTTCAGGCAATCGTCGTTAGTTACTCTGGCAGTCCTAAGAATTCGTAACATCTCTGTTGCTTCCAAGTGCTTCCAAATCTGTTCATTTACATCCCAACATTCGCTATCATACTTCTCTACCCGGCCGTCAGCGCACCGGACGTTTAAGCTCGCGCGAATTAATTCCGGCGGCCCTTGATATATAATGGGTGAAGCCACGATTGCATAGCGGTTAGTGCGCTCGCCTGTCATGACAGACGTCCATTTTAAATTCCCACCGGAGCCAAAATTATATTTTCCAAACAGTATGACTCTGGGTTCGACCCAAACTCACAACGTTGTCTGGAAATTGTGTGCGAAGCAAAGGCGACGAGGAATAAAATGTCTGTGCTTAGAATACGTGAAGGTTTAACACTTTTCTTTTTTATTTTTATTTTTTTGTGCTCGCTCGCTTTGAATGTGAAGGTTTGACATTTCATATCCCAATGACAGTATCTGTAATAGAATCACCCTTACCTTTACTATGATAATATGAATGAGTCATTGAGCTTCCCTTGTTAAAAATATAACAACGTAAAGGTGTATTCTCTGGATGTTTGTAATGATACCTGGTTATGATAAAAACTCCGCCGCGGGGCAATCACGACAGGAGGCTTCCGATCTTCAGAAATAGTCCGTCTTCCTGGAATGTTTCGGTCCCTGGCCTTCATGACACACTCAAGGGGGAGGGCCCACCAAGGTCATAACTCCGGCTGTCTTTCTCCTGTTTTACCTCAGCATAACCCTATTATTGGGCGCATTGGTGGAACAGTTAGAGTTGAACCGACAATGGCATGAGTGCGGTCGGGCGAGGGTTCGATACCTGGACTTGTCGCTTGATACCTAAGGGTAAAACCCGGTGCAATGAAGTCGATTCTCTTGTCTTTTCGGGATACTCCGTGGCGAAGTGATCAAGCCGTCTGCCTCGCTCTCCGAAGGTTGTCCCTTCAATTTCGGACAAAGTCTTTCGGCTAACGAGAGCAATTTTCTCGGTGACTCCTGGGGATCATCGCTGGAGCTACAGGGTTCGTGCTTTGTACGACGCTTTCGCCAGGCCGTCCAGTGAAAAGAGACCGAGCCGTATGGGATAAAACCCGGTCCAATAAGTCGATCCACTCGATTTTTAAAAATTTTTGTTACCTACGGGAGGTGAGACTGACCACCTATTCCTCCAGTGCACTCAGGTCAACAAAATGGGATGGCCCTAACACATCATAGACCCATGGTAGGCTCCTGCTTCCGGACGTGTTGACCCCATTAATGGTAGATTAGCTCATTCTTGTTCCAGTTGAAAGCCCTCTAGCTGAAAATAGCCCGGTGGCCTAGTTGAACCCACCAGGGTTCCATCGTCATCCTTCCCTGAATGCTTTAATGCTCATGAAATTATGTTGCTTTAATCAACACTTCCTGGTCCGCTTTCCATTACTGAAATACGAGTGTATGCATGTGTGTGGGTACGCGAGGGTGTGCTAACTATTACACGGGCTGTCTTTTGCTTTTCTGGGAAGCCATTTTATGTAGGTGTGTCTACTCCGCGGAGCAGCGGTAGCGCAGTGCCTGGCACACTTGCCTGTCGGAACGGTGGCATGTGTTCGAATCCCAATCAACGCGATTTTTTTTTTAAAATTGACCTCGGCTTCCAGAACAACCAAGTCACAAATCGGTACAAAATATGTACTAGGAAGTAAAAGCGATCAGTGGGGATATTGACCATATCACCATCAAGTGCTGATTGATCTATCTGAAATATGAGGTTCAAAGTCAGCCGTAGACGATTTGAATACAGGCGGCTTTTCGTTGATTTTCACAATAATTTGAGCATCGGCCATTCTGAAAGCAATGACAGACTAGTGAACGTAGCATTATCTAGAATATAACAAATATCCCAAACCGCTAGGCTGATTGCGACGTCCTGTAAAGGACAAGCAAATAACTTTGAAATGAGCCGAGAATCAGAGCTGTCTCTGCGTGAAATAAATACGCGAATAGTTTTCTCATCTGCTTATGGAGACTAGGAACTGATATAATTCGATGAGTCAGTTCTCTTACAGTCAAATGCTGACCAGATTAATGATCCGCACAGGATACGGAACTTAAAGACCGGGAAACTATTAATCACGCAAGTACGTCGACACATTAAGTGATTTCGCGATAAATATTGTGTGCGGCAGAAAATAGAAATGGGAAATATCCAGGCATGTAAGATGTGGTTTTCATTTCTGAGAAGCAGTTAGCATCTGTAGCTTAGGGGTAGTGACAGTAAGTTTCACAACCACGACATAACGGGTTCGAAGTCGGGGGCGGGGTATTTTGGGAACAGGTTGCTTTGCCTTGAATTTCACAATGGTACAAGAGTCGGGCGTTTAGAAAGTAACGGCAAACTATTGAACGTAAAAATATTCAACATAAACTTGCTTAGAAAATATGGCGATGCGGTGAGGAGAATGGGTATCTTCTTATAGTGTCCATACCGTGTGGGGTTGGTGATCATGTCTGTCTATATGCTTCTTATAGACCATACCGTGTGGGGTTGGTGATCATGTCTGTCTATATGCTTCTTATAGTCCATACCGTGTGGGGTTGATGATCATGTCTTTCCATATGCTTCTTATAGACCATACCGTGTGGGGTTGATGATCATGTCTGTCTATATGCTTCTTATAGACCATACCGTGTGGGGTTGGTGATCATGTCTGTCTATATGCTTCTTATAGTCCATACCGTGTGGGGTTGATGATCATGTCTTTCCATATGCTTCTTATAGACCATACCGTGTGGGGTTGATGATCATGTCTTTCCATATGCTTCTTATAGACCATACCGTGTGGGATTGGTGATCATGTCTTTCCATATGCTGCTTATAGTCCATACCGTGTGGGGTTGATGATCATGTCTTTCCATATGCTTCTTATAGACCATACCGTGTGGGGTTGATGATCATGTCTTTCCATATGCTTCTTATAGTCCATACCGTGTGGGATTGGTGATCATGTCTTTCCATATGCTTCTTATAGACCATACCGTGTGGGGTTGATGATCATGTCTTTCCATATGCTTCTTATAGACCATACCGTGTGGGATTGGTGATCATGTCTTTCCATATGCTGCTTATAGTCCATACCGTGTGGGGTTGATGATCATGTCTTTCCATATGCTTCTTATAGACCATACCGTGTGGGGTTGATGATCATGTCTTTCCATATGCTTCTTATAGTCCATACCGTGTGGGGTTGATGATCATGTCTTTCCATATGCTTCTTATAGACCATACCGTGTGGGATTGGTGATCATGTCTTTCCATATGCTTCTTATAGACCATACCGTGTGGGATTGGTGATCATGTCTTTCCATATGCTTCTTATAGACCATACCGTGTGGGGTTGATGATCATGTCTTTCCATATGCTGCTTATAGTCCATACCGTGTGGGGTTGATGATCATGTCTTTCCATATGCTTCTTATAGTCCATACCGTGTGGGATTGGTGATCATGTCTTTCCATATGCTTCTTATAGACCATACCGTGTGGGATTGGTGATCATGTCTTTCCATATGCTTCTTATAGACCATACCGTGTGGGGTTGATGATCATGTCTTTCCATATGCTGCTTATAGTCCATACCGTGTGGGGTTGATGATCATGTCTTTCCATATGCTTCTTATAGTCCATACCGTGTGGGATTGGTGATCATGTCTTTCCATATGCTTCTTATAGACCATACCGTGTGGGGTTGATGATCATGTCTTTCCATATGCTTCTTATAGACCATACCGTGTGGGGTTGATGATCATGTCTTTCCATATGCTTCTTATAGTCCATACCGTGTGGGATTGGTGATCATGTCTTTCCATATGCTTCTTATAGACCATACCGTGTGGGGTTGATGATCATGTCTTTCCATATGCTTCTTATAGACCATACCGTGTGGGATTGGTGATCATGTCTTTCCATATGCTGCTTATAGTCCATACCGTGTGGGGTTGATGATCATGTCTTTCCATATGCTTCTTATAGACCATACCGTGTGGGGTTGATGATCATGTCTTTCCATATGCTTCTTATAGTCCATACCGTGTGGGATTGGTGATCATGTCTTTCCATATGCTTCTTATAGACCATACCGTGTGGGATTGGTGATCATGTCTTTCCATATGCTGCTTATAGTCCATACCGTGTGGGGTTGATGATCATGTCTTTCCATATGCTTCTTATAGACCATACCGTGTGGGGTTGATGATCATGTCTTTCCATATGCTTCTTATAGACCATACCGTGTGGGGTTGATGATCATGTCTTTCCATATGCTTCTTATAGACCATACCGTGTGGGATTGGTGATCATGTCTTTCCATATGCTGCTTATAGTCCATACCGTGTGGGATTGGTGATCATGTCTTTCCATATGCTGCTTATAGTCCATACCGTGTGGGGTTGATGATCATGTCTTTCCATATGCTTCTTATAGACCATACCGTGTGGGGTTGGTGATCATGTCTTTCCATATGCTGCTTATAGTCCATACCGTGTGGGGTTGGTGATCACGTCTTTCCATATGCTGCTTATAGTCCATACCGTGTGGGGTTGGTGATCATGTCTTCCATATGCTTCTTATAGTCCATACCGTGTGGGGTTGGTGATCATGTCTTTCCATGTGCTGCTTATAGTCCATACCGTGTGGGGTTGGTGATCATGTCTTTCCATATGCTTCTTATAGTCCATACCGTGTGGGGTTGGTGATCATGTCTGTCCATATGCTTATAGACCATACCGTGTGGCGTTGGTGATCATGTCTGTCCACATCCTTCTTATAGTCCATACCGTGTAGAGTTGGTAATCATGTATGTCTATATGCTTTTTATAGTCCATGCAGTGTGGCGTTGGTGATCATGTATGTCTACAACCTTCTTATAGTCCATGACTTGTGGCGTTGGTAATCATGTATGTCTATATGCTTTTTATAGTCCATGCCGTGTGGCGTTGGTGATCATGTCTGTCCACATTCTTCCGTCTCGTGTGCTTCCATTCATTTCTGATACCGAAGTTCCTCCCTGCCATGATGTTAAGCTGCCCAGCTTTCTCTTACTTGATCTCCCCCTGCCTTTCTTCCCCTCCAATACTCAAGATTTCCTTGAAGGAATATAAGTTATTTTCACATCTGTGACATTTCTAAATATTTATAATGTCAAGCACCAGTCATCCCCCTTTCGAATCCCCCCCCCCCCCCCGCGTTTCCGTCCTGTTTCATGATATTGCGGTCAACACCAGCATCTTTCAGCTGTATGTTGATTCCTAGGCTAGATTACGCTCATCAGCACACGACGACTTTCTGAGCGACCGGCCCCATACTCTCATAAGTCAGTGGCGCGACTCGAACCACTTCTAATTCTCGTGCGCTCACGTCAACCACGAGAGTATTCGGGGTTAACAGAGAAAGCTGCTAACCCCTCCGCTAATGAGCCGGCCCCTACTAGAGAGAAACAATTGTTTAAAAGTTCACAGTGTTAGGACGGGGCACTCCCTGATTCTTAACGGTGATATTAAACCTCCTCACCCCTTTCCCTATTAGGAAATTGACAAAGCCAAGGACACATAACATCGGTTAAAAATAACTGTGAAACGGAACACCTAGCGTTTGATCAACGGCGAGTTGGGATTTGGTAGAGGAAGCCAATCCCAGAATATGTTTGTTTGAAATTTGTCACGAAGAAGTAGAGATTGTGAAAGGTCAGGGGCAGACAACCACAAAATTACCCCCCCCCCCTCCTTTTTCTACAATTCCTGGATCGTCAACAACACCCACGCTAGAGTGACGTCATATTCGCGCTGAAATTGAGCCTTGCCATTGGAGCAGCAAAGGTACTTCATATTACCATAATTTATGTTAATGAGTGAGCTCAATAGATGCCAGCAAAAAGTTGTATTGTCGAGGCGCAGTCGCCAAAAATGATTTGACAGAACAAGACGTGTTAGCCAGTTTGGCTGTTGTGGTGATGTATATTTTATTTCATGATGGTTTTTGGTTAGTAGGAAACCATAGTAAACTTAAGATTAGTATATCTGAATTTATAGTAGAGTTTTCTGTGTGCAGGTCTAAATAAAATCCTCGAGGAATTAAGTGCATTTTTTTTTTAAACTTAGAGAGATAGTGAATGGATGTCTTTCTGGTCAGTTCGTGCCCTCTACAAGGAATAATATTCCTGTTTTCTAGTTATTCAGTTTTCCTGTGTAGATAGTGATTGGGAAAAGATCTACCTTGCTACTTTCTAAAATATCACTCGTATTCTTTTATGGAGATAATCTTCTCGAAAATCTCGTATAATCTCTTTGTCTTTATGTTCAGAGGAGACTATGTTTTTTTTTTTGTATGTGTATTCATGCATAAAGAATCAATAATGAGTTCATTTATAAATGTATAAATGTGATTTGGGTGTTACCTTATAAATATGATGTGAGGTTATCTATACATTTACATGGGAGAAAAGAATAAATGCCACAATGGAGAAATTGCATCACCCTTGCTGATGGCCACCAGATATTTTCGGCAGCAGAGTCTGGAGAGCATGACAATGATCCACCTCCATAAGGCAGGAGTGAGAGAGACATAACATGTCAATATGGGGAGTGAAAGACTGCATCAGATGTTGAGGTGAGGGCCCAGGTCTAACTGACCCACCATTGTGTCATAATCACTTCACCTTCCCCCCTCTCTCTATCTCTCTCTCTCTCTTCCTCTTCCTCCTTTTCCCTTTTCTTTGTCACTTGTCTCTGTGGGTATGGCTATACTGTTTGGCACATATTTTCTACAGGGAAAGGTGGACTTTGTTTGTCTGAAAAGGTCTTTGTTTGGCTGCAAATTGGGTATTTTCATAAATGACGAAGAATGGCAACAGGAGGGTCATAATCCTCAAGGCAGGAGGAGGAGAATGCCTTTCCAATGCGGGAAGAGTGATTCTCCCTTAATCATCACTGGCCCCTCCATTGTCTGAACAACAACCCCAGCATGGTAAACACCGCTAGGCTCATTTAGTACTACTTCATGATTTCCCTCGTGCCAACACCCACAGGATTCTTAACAACCCAGTAATTCAATTTCTGACTCCTACATAGGAATGGAAATTTATCTGTGTATTTTAAACAATGAACATTTATCTGCGTATTTTAAACAATGGACATTCATCTGTGTATTTTAAACAATGGACATTTATCTTTGTATTTTAAACAATGGACATTTTCCATGTATCTTGGACAATGGACATTCATCCGTGTATTTTAAAAAATGGACTTGAATTTTAGGAATGAACTTTCACCCCTGTAGTTTAGGAATGAATAGTCACTCCATGTGTTTTAAAACATGGACTTTTACCCTTATGTTTAGAGATGGACAATCCGAAGTTTGTAGTTTTAGCAGAACTTATGAACCTGGAGACACCATCTGATGTGATCTAGAAAAAATTTAGTATCTCAATGAAACTATGAAATTGTTTAATTCCTTTGTCAATACAACACCTGGACAGTTAATTAACTACTTAGATATAATTGGTATGTCTTGTATTATGATGTTATTATTCTTTTTATTGTTGTGCATTACTATTCGGTGTCACATGAGCATACACACACTTCCCCTTCCCCCAGGTTATCCCAATATAATGTTATAGGCTGTACTTAAGAGTTGTTTATTTACTTGTTATTTGGTGTTTACTACTTTTTATGTGTGTTCTCATTGATACAACTTGTGAATGGACAACATTACTATGGAGCTGATTGTGGGCTGGATAACCACAGGGACTTTCGGTGTACAAAGAGTGAGTGCTATCCTCTCGGGAGTTCGGTAATTTTCCAGAAATCTATTGGCCGCTGTTAGGAAACATCAATTTATAATTATAGTCTATACCCCTAGAAAGTCTTATTGAGCATTTTCAAGTTTCTTATACAGTTGGCTATTAGGATCTGGGGATTCCTTTCCCTATTTCTTCTTTAAATACCCCACAACATCCTAGATAGGACGTTGCAGTCAACCCCATCATTTTTATTGTGATTTTTTGGCAAGTTTATGATCAATAGTTTGCCATTGCTTACCGAACGACCGGCACTTACACCAATGTATGAAAACCAGTGCAATGCGTCTGCTTTCAAATCTCCAACTGTGTTTCAAACGCGGTATGCGGGATTGCGAATTGCGTTCGTAACCTCTACGCCTCAGCGCCGACTTTGAAGGAATATATTAGACGAAAAACAAATAAGCCTGGAATTGAGGGATGGTGAACAAAGAGAGAGAAACACGGAAAAATCAGCGTGCACACGACGCCTTACCCACTGTGGGCACACAGTGTCAGTTGAAACACGAGTTCAGCGTTGATCACTTTGTGTGCGCACAGGAGCAGTTGAAAACACCAAGAACGCAACACCGATGAGTCAGCACACACTTACAGTCGTGCTACGACCTATTTCATGCACGGTACTGCCCAAGGTTATCGCTGCCTTTCACAAACTGACGATAACACAGAAGTAATACTAAATACTTCATAAATCGGCTTCATTGCATACGGGACAGTGCCAAATATGCGCCGTCTCCCTCTTTTAAAGCTACTTAAGAGTTTAATGCAGAAGTACAAACATGAGAAATCCATTTGCAGACATTTATCGGCACTTGTATATTTAAAAAAAAAAAAAAGCTAAGGGTAGTACCATATTAAATACTGCCATTGGCGTGTGAACATTGGAGCTTTTACATATTCTAGATCAGGACATATGCGGAGTCGCTAGGTCCCTCGCTGGTCTTCCTTCCTTTCGGCATTATGAGATGTGATGGACAGTTCCCTTCCTCCCGCCTATCATGTGCAGACAATTCGCGGGAAATTCTGAAAATTAGCTAGTGGCCCGTTTGTTATCCGGACCCAATCCCCAGCATATGTAGGCCGATCTTTTCCTGTTAGTGCGGCTATGGGGTCGACCCAGCCTCACAAAAATTGGTACCATGGGTTTTTCATATTCCGGGGGGGGGGGGGGGGGAATTTGTCAGGGAAGGAAAGGCGACGAGAAAGGTACCTGGTCACCCCACCTCACATATCGTGGCCTAGAATATGTTAAGGCCTAACATTTCACACCGCAATGGCAGTTTCTGCTCTGGGACTACCTTCACTCATGACCCGTTTGATGTGGCTGGGTAGGCTCCGGAGATTGGTGGGACAACAGAACACTGTCACTGCTGAGGATTGAACCAGAATCACAGTTTCTGTAAGCAAACGCACTAACTACCATACCACTGCACAGAAGTAAATATTTAAATATTTCACTCACTGGGTGGTGGGGAGGTGTGTAGCAGGTGAAATGTGAAATTAGAAGGCTAATTGTGGGATCGGATCAATGCTTGGGTTAATGACGCAAATAATGACTTGAATCGCGTGTCAGGTTGCGTTGAGTTTGTAGCAAAATTGGATGACTAGAAGTCTTCTAGAGATGCTAGAGAGCTTGACATTTTGGCTTGAGTAAAGGACTAGCAATATGAGAGAAAGGAGGCTGTGGACAAATATAATGACCAACGTTATTTGGTAATGTGACGGAAGAAAGAGGCTGAGGAGGAGAGAGAGAAAAAGAATAAGACAGAGGATATACAACCTAAAGCATGTTGCACTGTTTATGTCACCCTGGGCTTAAATCAATACATCAGTAGTCTAGTCACACACCGAACCACGCTCTCGTTTCATAAAAATCATTCATAATACAAATCAACCAGACCATCCACCATGCATCCCATCAAGTACTCACCTGCATAGTTATCGAAAGTTGTGGGGTTGTAATCCTGCGCAAATCCTAAACACGCTAGCCGCCGGGACAGACTGGTCTTGCCAACCATGGCGTCCCCAACAACTACACACTTAACGTTACTTTTCTTCTCATTCAAGGATTTGTAACTCATGTCCTTGTCCTGTTTGTTACACACCGTCATTGTCCAGTATTTGGTTCCTAGGCTAGACAATGTAAGTTCCAACAATGGTCTGACTTGTGTTAAAACTGCTGGATACCTATTTACTGTCAACACCGGATATCTCAAAATATGATTTCCAATCAACAATCCATACAACGTTTCTGTGTTGCGTTAATTCACAATCTTGGCATATGAAACAAAGATTTCAGTGTCTCTTTCGAATATTCAGAAAACGGAAGCTCTAATCAGCCGGACAAATAGAAACACGGCAAGTCTGAACTGAAAGATTTACAATCAAGATTCAACATTATATTATAGAAATAACATGTTGACTTGTTACTATGTAATTTAACAGCACAGTTTAAAATGAATGAAATGGTATCTGAGTATCCTATTACTATGAAACAGACAGTATTATTTATAACTAGAATAATAGCGAAATATAACTACTCAAATTTTAAATTAATAAACATGATAATTATCAACATTATACCCAAACCGCTTACTTTCACGGTGAATACTTTAATACTTATCTGCCAGCTTTTTACAAACTAACAGACGACAATACAGAAGTAAAAGTATCCATTGTATATATATATATATATATATATATATATATATATATATATATATATATATATATATATATATATATAGTTGCTGTGGTGGCCTAGTTGTTATAATAGTGTGCTTGCCTGCTAATACAGTGGTCTAAGTTCAATCCCTAATAGAGATTGATTGATTGATTGATTGATTTAGGAATCGACATCACAGCATTCGGGGCATTCCCATAAGTGCTCCGTCCCCATCCCCAGCAGCCAGCGAAGAGTTCCAACACTAATAGTACCAGTAGCAATCTGATTATAAGTCCGTCTTGCCTTTCCTCTGAGCGTTGAACGTCGGCCAGATCCCTCCGTCACTCCTCGTTGTCCCTAATAGAGAGGATTCATTTACCCCATCACTGCGGCATCTGGGTGAACCCAGATTTGTGAAAATGGGTACCGGGGAAGTTTCTGGCAAGGAAAGGCCGAGAAGGAGGGAACTGACCACACCTTAATTTGTCAATATGTGTGTTTTTTTCCCCCTAAACATATTTTCGTATTATTTATGCATTTCTTAGTCACTAAATATGAGACACTAACTGGTAAAATGCAGAAGAATATGACGAATCCGCTAATTATTACTTGCTCTAATTTACTACCCTGTTTCAAACTGTTTGCTACACTTTGTTAGTTTCGGCAATACTAGATTATTTAAACACCCCCTCCCTCTTCTGTTGCACATATGTTGAAGAA
>OY992894.1:30314272-30381772 GCA_963921405.1 Cepaea hortensis | reverse complement strand
CCTTCACCATATTTTCAGAACGTCACCCCCCCCCCCTTTCGTATTTCCTACCTAAAAACCCCCACCCCCACAAGTATACGTAATTATGGAAGGTAAATTTAATAGCATATACTAAAACAAGTCTAGACGTCCACATAAAACTTGATTTGTGGGTCTACTTACATTATAAAATGAATTTTAGAAGGGTGAGAAGTACAGAACCGTAAAGTTTGAATGGAAAAATAATATCAAGTAATCGGTTCTTGTATTAACACGATCTTGAAATAATCTTCATTCCCCCACCCCCTGGAAACCCTAAAATTCCCCCCCTGGGGGGGGGGGGGATTCCCACCGGTTGAGAACCACTGACCTACACATTCTAGAGATTTCTAGATGTTGTTTGTTCCGTTTCTAGATGTTTCCTAGGGCAGATGTAAAAACATTTCACTGTACATAATGACAATGCCGTCGCCAGAATGCCAACACAAAAGTCCTCCACGAAATTACAGTTCATCGTCGATGGCAGTGGCAGTCAACTAGAAGCCCAGCAGCCACGCATTTCTGCATAAGGCAAAAACCGGTCAACTCTGGGACATAGTCAGCTGCCATCGAAAGAAATTAAAAGACGAATATCTATTGTTACAAAGGGCTTGGCCTGCGTGGTTGTGAGTCTAAACTCTAAAAGGATTTTTAAAGGCAAAAAAAAAAAAATGACCAAGAAGGAGGCCTGGAAAATAATGAACCAATGCCCACGGAAGAAGCGTGAACAGCGCTAACATAGTCACAGCAATACATACACATCTGACGAAAATTGACGAAGCTCTCAACGGAGCCAAATTACAAAGGTCTCCCTCCATTTCGTTTGCATTATGTATTCCTGACACAGGATTTCTATAGGGTGTATTTTTAATGAATGTGCAGTATTTGAAAAAATTGCCGGTCCAAGTTTTGTATGCACCCTCTGGTGCGGGATAAGTTTGCTTGTCAACTGTCATGCGTTACTTGGCTGTCATGCAACATAATAGGTAAACACAAAATTTGGACCGGCAATATTTTCAAACACTGCGCAGTCATTAAAAAAACATCCTGTAGTCATACTATTCTGTGAAGTTTCGTAACATCTCAACTTCTCTTTTTGGATTTCATGACGTTTATCCGGAAGACAACGTGGCTAAAGGGCTTAACGCGTTTGGGCTTTAAACTTTCTCATGTGACCGCGGTAGGGGTTCGCTCCGCACGCCGTTCATTTGGACTTAAATTTCGACTTCGCGTCCTTGACTTCGGGACGTTAATTACCATCAGAAGTCGGAGTGGGTTCGCCTGATGTCGGGGGAAACTGATAATAGGGAAAACTAATCCACGCATATAAATAAGTCGTGTGCACTCCCAAGTAAGAACAACTATTAGCAGAAGTAGGCGTGTGTCGGTGAACTTCGCTCGAGTTGGGCGCCAACGAACGAAAAATAAAAACATCACGTTTATCCAATGTTTATATTTCAGTACTTATAATGGCTAGATGTACAAACGAAGGAATCTCTTCCTAATATCAAATTGCTTTTTATTTCGTGTTAGAAGTTTTCTTCCAACTTCACGCAAAGGGTCGCCCCATTATGCCCCGTTCCTGTGCCAGTGAATGTCACACAAAATGCTCCTCACTGCCACATGTGAAAAGTGGAACAGACAGGAGTCTCTACAAACCAACAGCCCGCACAGGTATATTATGCATAATGCGGCTGCCAGAATGCCAACACAAAAGTCCGCCACGAAAAATACAGTTCATCGTCGATGGAAGAAGCAGTCACTAGAGAACCAGCAGCCACGCGTTACTGCATAAGGCAGTGTTTCCCAACGTGGGGCCCACGCCCCACAGGGGGGCAATTCGATTGTTAAGGGGGACAATTCGAAAATGGAAGAAATCGGCTGGATATAACAAAACGGGGAGACTTGAGACTGAAGTTAACTAAATTGGAACCTGACATACGATCTCTTTGCAGCAAGCATCAAGCGCCAGGATCTCACTAAATTTAAATAATAAATAATTACTAATAATTAAAATAATATAGAAAAATCTGTCATTAAAATTATTTTGTACTTGAATTTCAGTTCTCCATTATATGTTTTGAAAATTTACTTACTGTGTTTTCTCAATAATTTCCTAGTGATTTCTTCTTAAAACCTATCAATCAAGTTTCTTTAGTTAACATTTAAATTTTTGAATATTAAAAATAATTTATATGTTTGGGGGGGGCGGGTGGGGGGGGGGTGCAGGAGAATTTTAGAAAGGCTTAGGTGGGGCATAGCACAAAAAAGGTTGGGAAACACTGGCATAAGGCAAACCCTGTTTGTTCAGCAACCGGCCGGCCACCATTTTTCTGAACATGCAGTACACGATACAAACAACCGCGGACAAATGTAAAAGCACTCCACATGAAATTCACAACTCAGTGTCGCTCCACGCACTTAACTCAGTAGCTGGGTGACGGAGCCATAATGGGAATAAGTCAGTAAATAAAATAACTATAGGACCCGTTTACACGCCTACAGGCGCCTCGGGCATATGGTGCTTGACCCATATTTTACAGAGGGATCAGCACGTGGTGAGTGATGTGGTCAGTATCGCAACGATCACATTTACTTGCTAAGATATTCTTGGTACCCATTTTAGGCTGAATCGATCTTGGAGCCCTGATCAGTTTGTTTTAATCCGAATCCACCCAGCTGTGGATCCAGCCCATGACCACCAGATCAAGAGGCGAGCGTCTAGCCACTACGCTACCACTGTTTCCATTGGAAGTAAGGAAGAAGGTTTCATTGTCTCATACCAACACGACTCTGGGACAAAACCAGCCTGATCAAATAGGTACGAAAATCTCCGGTGTACCGACAACTTTTACTTATCAATCAATCAATCAGGTGCCGTCTCCACAATAGAGGTTGGCTGCAATGGATCTCCGACACTATCTGTTTCTCGCCTTGATTATACATTCTGTCAGATTGGTGTTTGTCCATCTCTTTATATTAACTTCCCACTTGTATCGTTGTCTACTTTTTGCTCGTTTGCCTTCAACCTTACCCCCCAGTATAGTTTTTATAAGAGTGTTATGTCTTTTAACGTGGCCGAAATATTTAACTTGCCCCTTTTTTAATTCTTTCATAAATTCTCCTCTCATTTGAATATCGAAGACACAGACAATAGATTGCACGATTTACCGGTGGCACATTTGGCTGCATCTCGTCAGGTACATACTGCAGAATTCACACAACATAAAGTAAAATAACTAGATAAATCCTTCACGCTGAAATAAATACATGATCGTACAGTAATGTGAATTGTCTACCACGGTAATTGTAAACTGACTAACATGTCTTTCTGTTTGCACAAAATTCGCCAATGTAGATTAATCATTATGGCTTCTGCAAACTTTAACAAGCGACTATTTTGTGTGTTAAACAACACGCGAAAGGCACTGTCTCTATCAATCACATGACCGCTTTCCTACACATGCCTCGTAATCGACGAAGCGTTAAGTATGTGACTAGATGCAGGGAAATATGCCAGGCAATAAATCGTGCAATCTATTGTTTGTGTCTTCGTTATTCAAATTCACTCGGGAAAGCATTGATTTGATTCTCTTTTCATTCTCAGTTTTTCTAGAACCTCTGCATCTGATTGCTTTTGTTTCCATTAAATACAGTACTACATAGTCTTCTGTTTATCCACATCTCCAGGGCCTTTATTCGACTTTCTAATTGCTTGTTCGTTGTCCAGGCTTACGTGCTATACAGTAGTGGTGAATATACATAGCATTTGACAATTCTCATTTTTATTGCGTTGTTATTCTCTCTAGATTGACATGTAACTTTTTAGCATATACGTAACATAGTTTCAAAACAGGTTCCTGGTAAAGACACAAGGGCGTGTGTATCTTGCCAAGAACTACAATACAATCTTGTCAAGGAAACGAATTTCATTCAATGAATAACTGTGACTCATGTATGTGCTTGTACGCAGAGGAATTGCCTAGTATCTCGACATTTAGAAACAGAGCCGTGTTCAACTGTTTACAGTAATACAGCCTATCCTTGTTCCGTATTGGTCATAGCGGTTCTGGAGGGAGAAATAACTAACAATGATGATGACTGTGACCAAAGAATATTTTTTTTAACGGTTTAGAAGTATTAATAAGAGCATTACTATTAATCCTGTTATTTATTGCCGGCTTTCAAATAGCTTTTGACTCATTCATTGTGTAAACATACTACGCGTTGCTTAACTCCGTCGTTTCGACCAAAGATTACATTGATTTATCTGTAAGTCTTTGTCGGTGAACTGAGAAAAACGAAACAATGAAAATAACACACATAAACGAGAATAATTTTTGTTGTTTTATTTTTGGTTTGTCGCTGTGAACTAAGAGAACAACACAACGAAAATAACACATACAAGCAAGAATACTTTTTGTAGTTTTCTTTTTCTTTTTCGTTGATAAAGACTTTGAAAGGATCACCCCCCCCCCCCCCCGCGTGTGCTAGTGTGTGTATGTATGTGTGTGTAGGTGAGTGTGTGTGTGTGAGTGTGTGTGTGTGTGATGTGTGTGTAAATAGGGGTCCTTGATTACATGGCTGTTATATATTACTGTCATGCTCCACTTTCATGTTTTATAGTATTGTCATGCGATATGTGGCTATTGTAAATACGGATCCTTGGTTACTTTCTTATTTTTTACTACTGTCGGGGGTTACTGCCTGTTATACACTACTGTCATGCGTTACTTGGATGTTATATGTAATTGTCATTCGATATATTGATATTGTAAATACGGATCCTTGGTTACTTTCCTGTTATATATTGCTGCCATGCGTTACTTGGCTGTTATATATTACTGTCATGCGTTACTTGGCTGTTATATATTACTGTCATACATATCTTGGTTGTTATATATTACTGTCATGCGTTACTTGCTTGTTATATATTACTGTCATGCGTTACTTGCCTGTTATATATTACTGTCATGCGTTACTTGGCTGTTATATATTACTGTCATACATATCTTGGTTGTTATATATTACTGTCATGCGTTACTTGCCTGTTGTATATTACTGCCATGCGTTACTTGGCTGTTATATATTACTGTCATGCGTTACTTGCCTGTTACATATTACTGCCATGCGTTACTTGGCTGTTATACACTACTGTCATACATATCTTGGCTGTTATATATTACTGTCATGCGTTACTTGCCTGTTGTATATTACTGCCATGCGTTACTTGGCTGTTATATATTACTGCCATGCGTTACTTGCCTGTTACATATTACTGCCATGCGTTACTTGGCTGTTATACACTACTGTCATACATATCTTGGTTGTTATATATTACTGTCATGCGTTACTTGCCTGTTATATATTACTGTCATGCGTTACTTGCCTGTTATATATTACTGTCATGCGTTACTTGCCTGTTGTATATTACTGCCATGCGTTACTTGGCTGTTATACACAACTAAATGTGTGGATGTGTGGGTTAGGATGTGTATGTGGGTGGGCGTGGGATGTGTGGGTTGGTGGGGGATGTTTGTGGGTGGCAAGTGTGCTTTGGTTGGGGGTACAGGTGAGGGCAGTGTGTGTGTGGGTGGGGGATGTGCGGGAGGGGGATGGGTCGGTTGGTGGGGTATGTATGTGTCCCTGGGTGTGCGTGTGTGTGGGTAGGTGGGAATGTGTGTGTGGCTGGGGTGATGTATGGGTAGGTGGGAGATGGGCCTCATAACATGGTAATTTGCCTTGTTTATGTTTACAACATTCATTTCACAATCTTTATTTTTCTTCCTATGTAAATGTATAATGCTCTTGATGAACGGAAGACGAGTGATTGGAAGGGCCGAATATAAGACGGGCCTGCGTGCCCAATTAGTGACCCTTTTAAAATAAAGTTGATTTGATTTGAAAGTTGATTTGATTTGAAAGTTGATTTGATTTACTGTCATACATATCTTGGTTTTTATAAGAAGGGGTAGTAGTTTACTGTTCTTTTGTATGGATGTGAAACTTGGACAATGTGCAGTCAAGCTGAAAAACATCTGATGGCTGCAGAAATGTGGTTTCTGAGGAAAATGCAAAGAATACCATGGACAGATAGAAAAACCAATGACCAAGTACTACAAGAGACAAATGAAAATCGTAGATTGATTAGAGAAATTAGACGTAGACAGTCAAAATTTTTTGGACATGTTATGAGAAGAAATGGACTGGAGAACTTAGTGACAGCTGGCAAGATCGAAGGGAACAGACCAAGAGGAAGACCGAGAGGAAAATACCTGGATGGCTTGGCCACATGGCATGGACGAGACAGGAACACTGAGCTGATCCACGACTCTGGTGATCGAGTGAAATGGCGAATCATGACCGCCCACGCTTTCCGGCATGGCACATGATTGATTGATTGATTGATTTTTTAAAAGAGTTGTCGGATAATAACAGTGCATGTGCAGGTTCTGCAACAATTAGTAGATGCGGTTGTTGCACACAGTGAACAACTAGGGTTAGAATTAAATTGTAAAAAGACACAGATTATAGTCGTCACTAGGAAGAACGAAATACCCCAATGTAATATACAAGTAAATGGGAATATTCTTCAACAGTGGGTATAATTATCTTGGAACAGTAGTAACATCTGATGGGAGATGCCTTGAAGAGATTAGAACAAGAATCGCCATGGCGAAAATAGCCTTTAGCAAGATGAAAAACATTCTGACCAATAAAAAGATGTCAAGTGAAACGAGAAAAAGAGTGTTGAGGGGTTACATAGAGCCTGTACTTTTGTATGGATGTGAAGCTTGGACAATGAGCAATCAAGCTTAAAAACATCTGTTGGTTGTGGAAATGTGGTGTTTGAGGAGAATGCAAAGAATACCATGGACAGACAGAAAAACCAGTTATCACTTATCAGTTGGGGTATCTTCATGCGAAGAGATGGATTGGAGAACTTGGTGACAACTGGTAAGATCGAAGGGAACAGACCAAGAGGAAGACCTAGAAGCAAATACCTGGATGGCTTGGCCACATGGCATGGTCGAGACAGAAACACGGAGCTGATCCACGACTCTTGTGATCGAGTGAGATGGCAAAACATGACCGCCCACGCTTACTGGCATGGCATATGATGGATGGATGGATCTTCATTGCATCCGGACAGGTCCATAGGTGCTCAGATCCTCCCCCCAGCATATGCATCAGCGTCCGGTGGCTAATAGTGCCAGTTCTGTGTTGGTTAACGAGGCACCTCGTTTTCCCAATGTACCTCTCGTGTCTGGCCGTGCCAATTTTTACTCCCAAGTCTTTCATCCTGGACAGCGATGTGGATTCACTGACGTCAAAGTCCTCTGTTCTCGATATATCTTTAAGGACATTAATAACAACGGCACGATCCATGGACTGGCCATCTGTAGGGGGTGCAGAGCCAGCCAGTTTATCAGCTCGTTCATTTCCCACGACTCCCGCATGTCCCGGGACGAAGATGAAGGTGACTTTACGGACAACAGACTTCCGCAGCAACTCAGTCAACTGGCTACGTACAGATCCAGCTTCGACCTTCTGAATCATGCTCATTGAATCACTTAGTACACACACGTGGGTATAATGCTGTGATTCCAGCCATATGAAAGCCTGTGTTACTGCCATCACCTCCATCGTTAAGCTGCTCGTGGTCATAGAGTGGGCACCACTGGATTCTTGAACGGCTTCGTGCTTCGTGCAGAGTGGCTTGCTTCGCTTCGGAGGTCACGGGTGGCAAGCATCACCTGGATCTTTTCTCCGGGGCATGATGGTGTGCTGGGGAATGAACAGGAGGACAGATTGGCTGGCCCGGCAAAACTTGGTGGAGTATTGATGCATGACAAGGCAGACGTGGTTGCGGCCTTGTGGGAGCACGTGTACACCTCGGAGGAGCAAATGGATCACCATAGTCTGGCAAGAATGAGGCAGCGAGGAGTGACGAGGGGCGGCACTGGGATCTGGCCGACGCTCGACGCTCAGAGGAAAGGCGAGACGGACATATAGTTAGATTGCTACTTGTACTATTAGTGTTGGAACTCTTCGCTGGCTGCTGAGGATGGGGACGGCGCGCTTATGGGAATGCCCCGAATGCTGGGATATCGGTTCCTAATTCAATAAATCAATCAATCAATCAACCTCTGAATATAGTTTCATGCAGAGGGTGCCGCTCATCTGCACTTATTTTTAAGAATGCGCGAGCTCTCCAGATCTTGATCCTGTGGTTCATTGTCGGTAAGTCAAGGAGGTATCTCATCGCTGCACAGCTGGTGTCTCTCGTGCAGCCCAAAATGATGCGCATGGCTTCGTTTTGTACCTTTTCACGTCTTCCAATCTGCGTAGGGCTGACAAACCAATGACCAAGTAATAAAAGAATCAAATGAACATCGTAATTTAATTTGAGAAATTAGACGTAGACAGTCAAAATTTGTTGGACATGTTATGAGAAGAAATACACTGGAGAACTTGGTGACAACCGGCAAGATCGAGGGGGGGGGGGGGGAGAGAACAAGGGGAAGACAGAGAAGTGTAAATACCTGATTGGCTTGATCACGTGGCATGTTCGAGACAGGAACACTGAGCTGATCCTAAACACTGGTGATCAAGTGAAATAGCTAGTCATGACCGCCCACGCTTACCGGCATGGCACATAATGGATGGATGTGCCGCGATTCAAAATAGAGTGTTTGCGCGTTGTATTTATATAATTGGGTATCCTCTGTTAAAAGCATCCCGGTGCTAAGTGTACTTTGTGAAGAATGACAGAAGTTCCGCGTGCGATTTCGTAATTTATGAAGGGAAGGGCATTGCGTTTGAATACTGCCACTCACTTCTCGGTCACCAACTCATAGTCCATTGTTTTTTATCGGTTCCTGGCAGAGTATTATCGAGTTAGAGACCGTAAGGCAATACCATAAATCAAATAAGGCAAGACACTTTTTGCAGGTGATTAAAAAGGGATTAAGAGAATTGCACTGGTTGTGATGATTCAGTTCTTTTTGGGTTACTTCATTGTTTCATTGTTTGAGTTATTGTGTGTCATCTGATTTTGTTCCTCTTGTACCTTGCGGTGTCGAGGTGAAACATAAACAGCGAGAGAGTGTCCGTTTATGGGCTACTTTTATCGAGATTCCCATGGACTCTTCTTCTGCTCCCATTTGGTCTGTAAATCATTGCTTGTTTTGGTACTGTTAATTGGTCTATATCCGTATCCATATGGGTTAGTCCGATTATACTTCTTAGTTTTTAAACGAGCAGTATGAAAATCCCCTGCCGGCCTGCTAGGCCAGTGGCAGGTTTACTACAGAAAAATCTGATCAGAAGCTGAATTACAAGACCACATGAAAAGTCTAAACGAAATGTGTAGGGAACATAACATGAAAATTAGCACAAGTAAAACAAAGGTAATGACTATAACTAAAGAAAAAAATACAAAACAATTCACCTAAACGAACATCCCCTGAAACAAGTAGCGTTTCAAGTACCTAGGAAGTATAATATCATGAAATGGCAGATCAGAAGACGAGATCGAAAATAGATGCAGGCAAACCAACTCATTGGACAAATGGTACCAATACTAAAGAACAAACATGTATCAATAACTACTAAGAAAGCACTTTACAACACAGTCTTCCTAACTCTACGCTACCAATGCCAAACCTGGACAATGACAGAAAAAGAGAAAAGAAAAATCACAACAGGTTTTAGGTGTCTGCTGCGCCCGCCCCTTCCCTAGCAATGTAGCACAACGGACAAATCTACAGGTGCTCACTCTCCTTTTGAAACCCGTCACAACACCACGAGTTGCAGGCCTTCTTATGATTTAATTGTCACCCCCTTGAAATGTTGTGTTTTAAGTAAGTCGCTGGGTTTCTAAGAACCGTAGCCCACCGGACAAAACCACAAGTGCTCAGTCTCACGTACACAAAGCAGACAAGACAGATAGCGAACTCTTGTGCATTCAGGAAAATTATTAAATTGATGCCAATAGAGAAGCGGTCACCAGTAATCCAGCCCAACTGACACTAACTTAGAGAGTAGCAACTGGGGTTCTGAAATAAGAGTCCATGTTGTGAGGGCAGCTTCAATCCTAGAGAAGTGCATTTATAGCCGTCTTGTATACCGAAATACAGGAGAAATCCACAATTAGAAGCAATCAATACATATATAACATGAAGAATAAAATAAAATTGAAGAGGAAATCCCCTGTTGGCACCACGGCCCGGCGGTACCATGGACTTTTTCTGTAGGAGCGAAGACCAGCGGCACCATGGCCCGGCGGTACCATGGATGTCAGGAGGGAAGCCCTGTGCCAAAATTGTGCACTTGTTCTGGAGGGAAGCGGCCCTGGTACTACGGACTAGAGTTTGATGAAGGCGAGATCCTTCTCTCTTGTCAATGCCAATTGAGCTGGACACTGATGACCACCGATTTATTGGTATCCCCACCAGGCTAATAAATGATGGCGGCGGACCTCACAGAGAAGTGTCCAAGTTGAGATCATGTCCAGAAGCCCGCTCTTCACTCGGACCTCCCAGAGATGTCTGCTGGCAATAAGCGCCGTCCTCATGGTCTCTGTAATGATGATGATAGTGATGACTCTCCACATGTGGTCAGTTCTGTCTTTAATGTCATGTACCCATTAGGGTTAAGGGTTAGAGTTAGGGTTTAGGGTTGGGTTTAGGGTTTAGGGTTTAGGGTGCAGTATGTGCATGGGTTGTCACAACGGTCCGTTGTTGAGGAGTGTGTGTGTGTGTGTGGATGAGTTGTGTGTGTGTGGATAGGTTGTGAGTGTGAGTTAAGGTTACGGTCATGCGCAGTCACACGCAATATCAGGTGTACAGAGAACAGAGATGCATGTGTGTGCGTGGGTGACGGAAGTGTGTGGATGGGTGCGGGATGTGTGTGTGTATGTGGTGGCAGGTTTGTGGGGGGGGGGGATGTGTGTGTTTGTGTATTTGTGTGTGTGATTGTATGTGTTCATGCCCTTTGCAGGACGCTGCGATCAACCCCACACCTAGGTCTATTATCTAGGCAAGCGTACGATCTATCGTTTGCCAGTGTTTTCTGAACGGAAACACAATTTTAAAGTCCGAATGACAAGTATAGGGATCGATTGACCCGAATGACAAACAGTGTTATAGAATCTAATGGGGCGGCTGTGGCCCATGGGGAACAGCGCGAAAAATAATATCAATGACCTTTTAAACGTTGACTTCTCGTCCAGAAAGCAATGGAAAACTACTCAACGTACAAATACATAGGACATCAACCTAAGGGACATGCAACATTTATTTATAGAAAGGAGGGTCGGAGTACGTGGTTCAGTGAAACACAGTTGTACAAATTCCCCCAGTTTACTGAGTCACTTGGGTTTGAAATCAGCCGCGAGCGATTTCTTTTCGTTGATTTAAATATTATGAGGCGTCAGCTGCTCAGAAAACAATGGCAGACTAGTGAAAATACAATTGCCTACAAGATCACCAACAACCTAGTAAATGATGGGGTTGACTGCAATGACAAGGACATCTGCCTTTATTTCCTAAGACACTCTTGGTACCCATTTTAGGCTGAGAGCCTAGGTCAATTTTTAAAATTATAATCCGCCTAGATGCGTATGGCCATGAGCCTAGCCACTATGCTCCCGCAGCTCCCATAAAATCGGTCGTCTAGTTGGTCATGCGTCGTGGTACCCTTGTTCCTGCAGCGAGCCTGCCGTCATCATTTATAGGTGACAGGTTTGAATCCTGGTCAGTAACTACAGCTCAATAACTACAACTTTCAATTGTTATGTCGTCTTTAAAGGAGGTCGCAGTCAACCCAGCATGTTATAACTGTGACTTCTTGGTAAATTTACTTTTAGTAGTTTAATAAGTTTGCCATAGATGTCCGAAAAACTAGCACCCATACCATTGTATGAAAATCAGCGCAAGGCGGTCTGCTTCGAAATCACCCGCATCTGTGTTTCGGGCGCGGTATGCGGGACTGCATATTGCGTCCGTAACTCCCTTGCCACAGTGCCGACGTGTACTCTATCTATTCACTACTTATTTCTTCTAATTCTATGCGTTCCAAACATATAAACTGCCATAAGATTAACGGGAGACTACTATAATAATCAGTGAAGCTGTCTGAATATGTTGAACTCTGAAGGCCCGGATGTTTGGCTCGCCCACTTCCGTTCGCCAGCTCATTACTGATTACTCATCTGCTAGTCAGTGGAGCACCATCATTTTCGGAACCACTGGCGCAGATTTCTGATCAAAAACAGGCTTCTGAGCATCTTCGACAGCTCAAATGTCCGACTCCACGGACCAAGATGTGGCGAATGCGCCACAGACTGCACCAGTCGCAGTCCAGGCTGTGGAAGTCCCGGCATTTCTGTCATATCTACGTCGCATTGTGCCAGTTCTCCTGGATGATGACGACCCAGACGTGAAGGCCCTACAAGCGGCAGTTGCAGACAAGCAGCACCTAGAGGCAATCAAGAAGTTCCTCTCTGACCCCCAGACACCGTCATTGATTGTCCAGAGATCTTCACTTAAAGGTATGCATTTGAAATACCGATTCAAAGTCAAATCTGGGGTTAACTAAGGACAGAATTCAATTATGGAAGATTGAAGATTGATAATTTAATATTGATTAATTTATCATAAATTATGATTATTTACACTATACTATACGTCTATACTATTTGACAATTGAATTGTACTCAAAATAGCATGAAGTATGAAGCATCCCGTTGTTTTTCCCCCACTGAGATAAGAATTTCTGGTTGAAATGTAAGCAGTATATGTTTGCTTTTGATAAATATGGGGTAAAGAATTTATTGGGTGCTCAGTTTTACCAAAGGACCCCAGAATAGAGACACTCAGTCATTTGAGAGAACAATTATTTACATATTATGTCATTAACATTTATATTAATTATGCAGCAGTGTGCTTTAGCACCATCACTTATTTTCCTTCCTGCTAGTAGTATTATCATACTGTTTAACTGCATATTCCTCTGCCTTTGACTTAATTTATTGTGTTCTTGTGCAACAGCTGCTATATTGATTGTTGCTACGTGGCATCTTTGAATGGAGGAAATAGCAACAAAAGATTGCAATAATCACAATAAAATATAAAGGAGTGAACGAACTGCACTGAATGAAATACAAAAACATTCATTAAAAAAGGCTATGACAGAGATTTTGAGAAGTGGACTTAACTCATTTATTGTTTTAAAGCAAGTCTTCATAGATTGTTTAGTTATTTTGTATGTGTATTTTATAGCATATGATAGAGTTGAGTGCAAGTCGGACAGATTAGTGTGACAGAAACTTGATATGATTGTATTATAACTGAACTCTTTTGATCCAATACATCATCATCATGTTACAGGTCCTTTGCAGAACTTTACTGTCATCACAACTTGCCAGAAAGACTCTTGCTTGCTCTTTTGTCATTTCTCCAGAATCATGCATTTTCTTGTCCGGGTTGTCTAAAGTGTTCACCTCCATGTTGGTTGACCTCTTTTCTTTCACAGAAACTATACTTTGTTATTGTTCTTAAAGGGGAATGCTTGTCCCAGTGGCTACAACACTTGTGTAGACTAGTGCAATACAGACATGGTCTGTTGTGCTTGTCCCAGTGGCCACAAGACTTGTGTAGACTAGTGCAATACAGACATGGTCTCTCTTGCTTGTCCCAGTGGCCACAACACTTGTGTAGACTAATGCAATATAGACATGGTCTCTCGTGCTTGTCCTAGTGGCCACAACACTTGTGTAGACTAGTGCAATACAGACATGGTCTCTCGTGCTTGTCCTAGTGGCCACAAGACTTGTGTAGACTAATGCAATACAGACATGGTCTCTCGTGCTTGTCCTAGTGGCCACAAGACTTGTGTAGACTAATGCAATACAGACATGGTCTCTCGTGCTTGTCCTAGTGGACACAAGACTTGTGTAGACTAGTGCTAGTGCAATACAGACATGGTCTCTCATGCTTGTCCTAGTGGCCACAAGACTTGTGTAGACTAATGCAATACAGACATGGTCTCTCGTGCTTGTCCTAGTGGCCACAAGACTTGTGTAGACTAGTGCAATACAGACATGGTCTCTCGTGCTTGTCCCAGTGGCCACAACACTTGTGTAGACTAGTGCAATACAGACATGGTCTCTCTTGCTTGTCCCAGTGGCCACAAGACTTGTGTAGACTAGTGCAATACAGATATAGTCTCTCTTACTTGTCCCAGTGGCCACAAGACTTGTGTAGACTAGTGCAATACAGATATGGTATCTCGTGCTTGTCCCAGTGGCCACAACACTTGTGTAGACTAGTGCAAAACATACATGGTCTCTCGTGCTTGTCCTAGTGGCCACAACACTTGTGTAGACTAGTGCAATACAGACATGGTCTCTCGTGCTTGTCCCAGTGGCCACAACACTTGTGTAGACGTGCAATACATACATGGTCTCTCGTGCTTGTCCTAGTGGCCACAACACTTGTGTAGACTAGTGCAATACATACATGGTCTCTCGTGCTTGTCCTAGTGGCCACAACACTTGTGTAGACTAGTGCAATACATACATGGTCTCTCGTGCTTGTCTCAGTGGCCACAACACTTGTGTAGACTAGTGCAATACAGATATGGTCTCTTGTGCTTGTCCCAGTGGCCACAACACTTGTGTAGACTAGTGCAATACAGATATGGTCTCTCGTGCTTGTCCCAGTGGCCACAAGACTTGTGTAGACTAGTGCAATACAGACATGGTCTCTTATGTGCGACAGGTTGAGGGATATGGATGAGACAGATAAGGACACACAAAAATGTTGCTTTGCAGTTAAAGGCTAAGGAAGCCAGACCTATAAGACAAGGTTGTTGAAATCTTATGCACTATGGGGTCTTGTCTTTCCTCTCGTGCCTAAGTTGGCGCATAGGGCAGAAATCGTGGTTCTCTTTGTTTATGCGAAGCATCAAACATTTGGAGCCAGAAATCTGATTCTGTAACAGCTGTGAGTTTTATGATGGCGGATTGTCAAGCCGCCGATCAACCGTCTTTAGTCAAGTTGGAAGAAAACACGTCCCGCCATCCTGACCAAAGCCGGAAACTCCGTACTTCAGTCTTCAAAGCCTATGGGGTAGCTTCATAAAAGAGCAACGATACTGGCTGTATAATGGTGAATGCAGTGATGAATGCAAGGAGGCTGCAGTAGTGGAGTGGCTAGCAGGCTTGCCTGCTGGCCTGGTGATCATGTGTTCAAATCCCCATCAAGGAGAGTTTTTAAAGATTGGCATGAGCTTCAATGCTGACCCAGTGTAAACTATTACTAGTGAATGTTCTGGAAAGCACAAGTGGCTGGTGTAATATTGACCGCATCAGCGATCCTGTGCTGATGGATCTGTAAGAATGTGGGGCTAGCATCATTTATCCATCTCAAGGCATAAAAAAGGGTGTATGACTGTTTATTTTTAAAGATATTAATAAATATCACAAGAAGGTCACATGTTAAAGCTGGTTAAAGCAGTTACTATTCATTACCAATTACCAAAAGACATGATAGTCAGTCTAAAATTACCACAGTAGACAATTCAGATTACTTTGTGATTATGTGTGTTGTATATTTCAGCATTGAAGGGTTTATCTTACTGCTTTATTTTATGTTGTGTGATTTTTGCAGTATGTACCTGATGAGATACAGTAAAATATCATCATCATCATCATCATCTTCCACTTGTACCATCAAGTGTCGTGGGGAGGAATAATTTGCGTTCCAGCGCCCGGTGGGTGGCACTGGATAGTGTCATTCTGTGTGGTTGTACAATGTCTTTGATGTCGTCAATCCATTTTCTTCTTGGACATCCTCTTGGTCTCGTCGCAGATGATCTTTGATGTAAGGCCAGTGATGGTAGTTGTTGGTGTTGTATTCTAACGACATGGCCAAACCACTTGATCTTCTGCCTTTCAATAAATGTGGCACAAGGTGTTGATCCCACAGTCTGTCTGACAACAGCATTTCTTACTTGGTCTCGGATTGTTAAGTTGGCAGCTCTCCTCAGGCATCTCATCTCGCAGGTGTTGATTTTGCGAAAGTGTGATTTGGATAAAGTCCAGGTTTGAGATGGGTAGCATATGGTTGGTGTGAATATGCTGTTTATTATCTATTGTTTTGCGGACACGGGTATATTTAGATGTTTCAGTAAGGGAGATAGTTGATATGTAAGTGCACTAGCTTTTTGACATCTGATTTCAATTTCTCTGTCCAATATGTCATCTTCTGTGATCGTACTTCCAAGATTTTTGAATTCTTTAAATTGTTTCAGAGTTGTGCTATTTATCTGTATACTTAATGCGCCCGCCGATCTGCTAACTTGCATTACTTCGGTTTTGGCTGTGTTTATACTCATATTGTATCTGCTGCAGGTTGAACTCAGATTATTATGCCTTGCAATAAATCGTGCAATCTATTATTTGTCTTTGTTATTAAAATATTAATAAATATGTTAATCACATTACTTAGTGCAAGGATGTTGTCCAGAAACGTGAAAGTTATAATTGAGTTGTCAGAATTCCTGTTTCAGAATAATTATTGAATTAATCTGCATCTGTGTTTGTTTGTTTGTTTGGTTATGTTGAAGACAGAGAACTCCCTTTCTAGTTTCTTTATGCAAACAATTCTGCTAGTGAAACAGTTCAGCACAACTTAGGGTAGTTTGGTATCTAGTTTAGTATCAGGTTGCCAAGTTAGACAATGGTTGCTGCAGCTAATTACCTGACCATCAAAAAGTTATTGACAGGAAATAATGACTTAACTTGAAGTTACTAATATATGCCTTTTAACATGAAATATACTATAGCGTATAATTTTTTTGTCTGTTATGTAAAAGGAACCTTTGCTTTTTTTAATGCTGTGCATTCTTTCTAAAGCATGATTACTGTAAAAAAGAAATTAAAGATAATTTTAAGGATGGAGGTCTGCAGGGCCTAATGGATACGAGAACTCACGCTTAAACTTCTGGTGTGCTGATCCTGAGGTAGCGGGTTTAATCCTTACACCGGTCAATTGGACGAAAATGTTGACTTCTGGTCCTTGACTTGGGGATGTATATTACGGGTACCTCTGAAGTTGAAGTGGGGTTTGCCTAATGGTGAGGGACGCTAGTAATAGGGAAAACTAATCCATATGCTTCAAAGCCAGTGTCCAATGCCCCCCCTCCTCTCCCCCCCCCCCCCCCCCCCCCCCAAAAAAAAAAAAACCATACAAACTTACGGCTGTAGATAATTGTTGTTTATTATTGTAGAATATGGAAAAGTAGCAAGTGAAGGGTGAACCATTGTTAAGATTATCAGAGATCTTTTATTATGGAAAATCATGTTTTGTTTATGCAGTTTATTATTATTTGTAGAAGATACAGAGGAATCTGGAGATGGCGACTTGGACAGCAATAATTCCCCCTACATTATATCCACGGATGTTCACTTTGGCAGTTCCAAGATGGCAAGGTGAGTAATTCATTGAGCAGTTTCTGCCATTTCAGATTTTACATTTCTTGATGTAGTGGGATTAGTGGGATTTTTATTTAACCCTTTACAGGGCAGACACTTGTCCGTTTTTTAGCCCTGAACGGGCTAGATTTTTTCAGGTTCGGTAAAATTTCGGGTTGAGTTAGTAAAAACATCACAAATAAGGTGTCAGTCAACCGATTTTAGTTAAATAAACAACACAATGAAGGGAAAAGCATGTAGAATATGTTACTCACGTGATTGTTGTCGGTAATCCATATATGAACACAAATATTTACGAAATACAGCATATTGTTTGCGATTTTCCGTCATCTATAGGCAATTTACAAACACATTTTCAGAATCATAATCACTTTGTTTAAAGTCCGACTCACGGCTGCTAATGCAAAGTAACGCTTTTCACTGATATCTAGCTGCGATTAATAGTCAACTACGTGCCCTTTAATGTCACTTAAATTGAACCTAGCAAAATCTCGGCTATCACTTGAAGAATCGCCAAAATCCACTTTGAAAAACTAAGCGTAAAAACCCCAAAAACTTTCAAAAAAAGTCCGTAAAAGTCCGTTCAAATTCATAGTAGGTGCTTACAAATGGCGGCCACGTTTTCAAGCTATCAGCGAAAGCAAAAGTAGCCGTCGGAAGTATCGGAAAGCCGAGAGATCGTGTTTTTACAATGCATAATAGTATCGGGCGTTTTGGGGCGTTTCGCCTGTTTATGGTATTGGAGGGAGGGTAAAGAATTAATTACATGACCTTTTACAGGATGTTACAATCAACTCCAGCTATTATTGGCTGTTTGTGATTTACTAGAGAGATTTACTGGAGAGTCTTCTCCGTGATTATATGTTATGTTTTGTGTATGTATTTGTTTGCTGATGAAGGCTAGTCGCTGCAGCATCCTGTGTTTTGTGTATTTCTCTTCTATAAAGCTGCAATACTCTGTGTTATTTTATATTGTGATTTACTAGGGAATTTTTATTCACAGTAGTTTGCCATTGTGTTCTGAATGGCCTACACTCATGCCATAAAAATCAATGCAAAGCGATCTGTTTTCGAACCCTTCATTTTGAACCCTTGACCTGTTATATCAAGAGATTGTGAAACTGTTTACTAACTTCTAAGCCCAGATGCAGATTTAATATATTCTGTCTATTTTAAAAGATTTACATTTTCCGTTACCTAGTTATCTTGAGGACAGGAGCATACAACCAAAAAATATCTTGGTGTGGGGGTCAGACAGAGAGAGAGACCAAGAAAATGATTGGAATACTAAATAAAGACATATACGACTCAACAAAGGATTTACATCTGAACTTGAAGCAGGTTTTGGTGGCTTTCTAACTGATTTGATCATTCTTTTCTTTTTCCGGTATGTAATGGGTACCTCAGGTTGTTCTTCTATTGCTACTTTCTCAGCTAATCGATCAGCTCTCTTGTTTATGGGTACTCCACAGTGAGATGATATCCACAGTATGGTGTCCTTATGCTGGGTGAAAAGTTCAGAAAGTAGTGCCCTTAGTACTGGCAATTTCCCAGACAGGAGCACCTCAAGTACTGATTTTGCATCTGTCAATAGCACCACAGGTTGTGTACCATGGCTAGTATTTATTAATTTATCTGCTATCTTGATTGAATGATTTTCTGTTTCCTTTATGTCTACAGTGTGGTGTTCATCAAACGTGGGGCACATCTGGAAGGAGACAAAGGTCTGGCATCACAGCTGCGGATCATGAATTTCAGTGAAGGCTCTCCATATGAAACACTCCATTCCTACATCAGCAATGCTGTGGGGCCTTACTTCAAGTCCTACATCAAGGAAACTGGGAAAGCTGAAAGGTATTTTGTTGACCCTATGTATGATGTAACACTTGTTTCTGAGGATTGTAACATCAGTTTTGTCTGTTTTTATTACCATAATATAATATAGTACAACAACATTCACTTTGATTAACTAGAGAGTTTGACTTTTGTGCATGTCACTAGATTATAGTCAGACTATTGCATTACATTAATGGTTATTTTCATAAAATGGGCTGTGGGTTGAGATGTGGTAAAGAATAACACTAAAAGATAATTAGATTGTGTTGACACCGGCACCTGAAAGTAAAAATAGTTTAGATGATTTTATAAAATAAAATTACCATGGTTAAGCTGTCTGCATCATACTCAAGAGGTTGTGGGTTCATTTCAAGACTCTGTGAATTGGTTTATGAGTGTAATTGTTTTTAGAGCCCCTAGGGGTTGTCGCTGGAGCTTCAGAGCTCGTTCTCTGTGTGATGGTATTAGCAGGCAGCTAACTGCTCTGTGGAGACAAAGCGAGCTATATCGGATAAAACCTGATGACATTAAGGTGATCCTCTTGTCTTTAAACCTATTTCTTTAAAAAATATGTGCTCAATTATTTCAGTTTATTAATGGACACACTATTCATACTGAAAGGGTCAGCTTTCTTCCAGAGCTGTTTTAAATTTCTTGAGTTATTATGCTTTTCGACATTGCATATCGTGTAATGATAGCAACTATATAAGGTTTAATCACATAGTGTTTAATGTTTCAGAGGCATGGAGACAAAGTGGCACAGACAGTAAAGAAGGAAATTGCAAAATAGGAGCATATTTATTGGTGTTGTCATGTGTTACTGATAATAATGTATATCTTGCTTATATTATTTTTATTAAGATCACTTAGAGATTATTGGGGGGGGGGGGCACAGTGGGTAGTAGCTATCACACTTGTTTGCCTGGCTGATGTTTGCAAGTTCGAATTCGCATCGAGGCTGATGTCTCAAATTGACTTGGGAGGCCAGGTCATCCCAGCCTAAAACGGGTATTAGGAAATTTCTTGGGAATTAAAGGCAGCCATCTTGATGTTGACCACATCACTGATAGTGCCAATTGATCTATATATATATACAGAGCTAGCATCAATTACAATACACCTTAAGGTGTTTAAAAAGTGTCCTTTACTTTTATTGTTTTATATATATATATATATATATATATATATGTTGATAAATGTGTGCATTGCCAGAGATGGAGATAAAATGGCACCGACAGTGGAGAAGAAAATTGCAGAGTTAGAGATGGGTCTTCTTCACCTACAACAGAACATTGACATCCCAGAAATTAACTTGCCCATCAATCCTGTTGTTCTCAATGTGATCAAAAAATGTGCAGAGGAGAATCGCAAACCAAAGGTAGGCTGTTTTGTTTGTGTGTGTAGTGTTGCGTTCACATATTTATTAAGCTGAGTTAAATTTATCCTGTATACAGGACTTCCAGGCTAGAGGGTAAACAACAACAACAACAACAAAACTTTATTTTGAAAGGGTTAAGAATTGGGCACGCAGGCCCGTCTAACATTCTGCCCTTTTATCCCTCTCTTTCATACATTATACCATTCACACATCATTCAAGGCTAACTGAAAACAGCAACAATATAAAAGATATGCATTATAAAGGCATGTGGAAAATGAAAAATCAATACTACACGACTTAGTAATAGTAATAACTGGTGTGGCACTTATTAGCTATGTGGAATATACTGGCCTACCAAAAGGGGACTGGTAAAGGTAATGCTAGTCCCACGGAAGATGCTGCTGTTGAAGGGTTAGACTACTGAAAGGAAGTACAAGTGAGGATACTGTCTACAGTATCTTGAATGACGGCGGCATATTTGATGTAACATTGAGGCTCAGATCGCTTGGCTTTGACATTAAACCTGGTGTCCTATTGTACAGAGCATCTGGGAGATAGGCACAGGTGCGTACGCCAACAGTATACCATGGGAATAGCTGGCATGTATACCCTTCATTGTCTGTTGAGGGAGATGGAGCAACTGTTGAGGGAGATGGGAGCATCTGTTGAGGGAGATGGAGCATCTGTTGAAGGAGATGGACCACCTGTTGAGGGAGATGGACCACCTGTTGAGGAGGGTATATCATCTATGGCTTTACCTAGAATGCAGTGAATTTGATTCTCTTAATTAACAAGGAAATAACAGCAATAGCTCTGACTTGTAATCAGGCTACTGCATGCAAAGAATAAATACAGGTATTATAATTACAATAATCCTGTTAGAAGTAGTGAACTAGTGAAATACTTAGTTGTTTTCATAAAGACTATGAGCTATACTGCCCTCAGTCTGTGTTATTTGTTTGTTCCACACAGCACATGTAAATCTAACTGAAATATGCCAAACAGCTTCGTCCAAGAGTTTATCTTTGTACAAATAAAGCCTGATAGTATTTTTATTATTTTTCCCCTGCATTTCCATCCTGTTTCAGGATATTGCGTTCAACACCAGCATCTTTCAGCTGTATGTTGATTCCTAGGCTAGATTAGGCTCATCAGCACGCCACGACTTTCTGAGCGACCGGCTCCATACTCTCATAAGTCATTGGCGCGACTTGAACCACTTCTAATTTTCGTGCGCTCACGTCAACCACGAGAATATTCGGGGTTAACGGAGAAAGCTGCTAACCCCTCGGCCAGGGAGCCGGCTGATAGTATATTGTACAAAATATATATTCTATGAAATTCATATTTGAATACATATTCTGTGAAATTCATATTTGAATACATATTCTATGAAATAATGAAATTGTAGTTGTGCGGTCAAAAAGACCCCAAAAAATTTTTATAGTCTGCTAACACATTTTCTGTAACTGGTAGGCTTAGGGAAGTAATTAAGACAGGTCAACAGTAAATTCTATAGAAAGTCATTGTAAAATAATTACCAGTAGCAGTTTCATAAGTAGAGCTAGGGAAAGTGATTCAGAAGAAATATGCAGAGAATAAAGCATTGCCAATTAAAATGAGTTCAAAACATGACCTGCAGATAAATCTTGAACGCAAAGAGTAGAATAAATGTATATTATTTTATGAGAGATATAACAAAAATGTTTGGCTATATATAAAATGGATTATTGCTGTTTTCTTCAATGGATTTGCCAACCTTGATATATGAAAATGAATTATATTTAAGTGTTTTATAGGTAATGGCTAAATTGTGGAAAAAAGACTAGGCAGTCTATTGTAGTTGAATAATTATTCTTTCTGTTTAGGTGGAAGAGTTTGGAGACAAAGTGGATGATCCCCAGTTCTTGAACAGCCTGCAGAGTGGTGTAAACAGGTGGATCAGAGAAATACAAAAGGTAAATTAGATTATTGTTCTTTTTTCCGTCACGCTAAAGAAACCATCTGAGGCCAGTGATGGTTTGAGATTTGAAAACATGATAGTCCATACCTCCCATCCTGGTACAGGATGATACAAATGAATGATGATAGAGATGAATTATGATAGAAATGAATGATGATAGAAATGAATGATGATGACATAGTGTTTATACCTCCCATCATGTACCAGGTTCATTGCAGAACAATGTTATCAGGGTTTACCTGAAAGACTCAATATCTTGCTGTTTCCCCTGCCTCCTGTATTTCACACCCAGGGTGTCTTTAATATCCTGTGTCAAACTTCAACATCTTGGTCAACCCCTGCTCATGCTGAGGTAGCGGGTTCAACCCCTACACCGGTCATTTGGACTAAAATGTTGACTTCTCATTCTTGACTTGGGGACATAAATTACAAGTGCCTCTGAAGTTGGAGTGGGTTCTCCTGATGGTGAGAGACACTGGTAATAAGGAAAGCTAGCCCAACTGCAAAAATTAGTCAGGTGTGGACTATGCTCGAGTTAAAGCGAGTGGGGGGAAAACATGTCTTTCTGTGACATCTAATTTGGCCAAAGTATTTCAAGGTTCAAGACATAACGCTGTTTTTGAGCCAGTGTTTTCATTGATGTTCAGATTTGTTCATTGTATGGGTACCAAACACATCGGTGTACATTTGGGGGATGTATAAAATAAAGACGGAAATGATGGTATTTATCGTTTGTTTTTTGTTGTTGTTTTTTTGGCGCTTGCTTGCTTTGAACTCAAGCGTAGTCCATACACACTATTTATAGTAGTGATTGACTGAATTTTGTGTGTGTATTCGCTTTCCCTATTAAGTGTCCCTCGCCATCAGGTGAATCCACTCCCCGACTTCAGAGGTACTTGTAATTTACGTCCCCAAGTCAAGGACAACATGTCAACATTTTAGTCCAGCTGTCCGGTGTGGGCGTTGAACTGCTTACCTCGCATCAGCACAACGGTTGTTTAATAACACGCGTTCTTACCTATTTGGCTATGTGGACCTGCGGAAGGTTGGTATGAGACGACTACCTTATCCTATAGAAAACATAGCTGCACAATCCAACCAATCATGAACAGGTCTACGAAAGGTTTGGCATGAGTTGGTTGAGAGCGAATGTTCCATTGAGAGATGTAAACAGAAGAAAAAGAAGTTTATAGCTATACATAGCACACAATTCTTTAAAAAATGAATTCTTTCAGGAAACAAAGTGGTTATTTTAGGAAATTGATAAATACAGGTTTTGAATAAGTTGCTTTTAATGGGGATTTGCACTACCTAAGCAGAGTTGATGTGTATGTAAAGAAATTTTTTTAACTGATTATTTTTTCATTTTAAGGTTACCAAACTGGACAGGGATCCCTCGTCAGGCACTGCCCTTCAAGAAATCAGTTTCTGGCTGAATCTTGAGCGAGCCCTGCTGCGTATCCAGGAGAAGCGAGAGAGCACTGAAGTGGTACTGACGCTGGATATCTTGAAGCATGGCAAGCGATTCCATGCAACTGTCAGTTTTGATTCTGACACGGGTGAGTTATGTGCCTTGTGTGCATGCAGTTCATTAGGTGACTACACATTTTATGCCATATGTTTTCAATCTTATCGGTTGCGACCCCCGAAGTTGGTAAAAGGGTTTCTTATGGAAGGGGGGTTGTTTGAGGAGGAGGATCACCACAATATTTAGTTGGAATTATTTTTACAGGTAATTTCACCGTTTTTACCCCCCCCCCCCCTCTCTCTCTCTCTCTCTCTCTCTCTCTCTTTCTCTGTCTTTCTCTCTCCCCCCCTCTCCCCCCATTATGACTGCGCTGCAATGTTAGACTAATGATTGTATTTGTAACACTAATATTGGATAAATGAAAGGAACTGACATAGGTTCCACGGTGGCAGATGCTTAACCAATATTTAAAGCCTGTTGTATTCATACACATTTAATATTTTTAAGTGTTTTTATTGTTTGCTATGGACATGGTACGCATTTAATAACTAATTTTTAAGTTTTCCTTGCGGCACACCTTAATTAACTCCCTGAACATGTAATATACCAATACAGTATTACCAATAGAATACAAATAATTTTATCATGAGAGATGAATGTATTTGCCTCCTCTTTTTTTTTTAATGTGTTGTGCTAACCATTTACACTTTTCATGTGAACATTAATTTGAGAATGTATGAGAGAGGTTGAGTATTTTTAATCTAGTGTTTATCAATTGTGCTGTATGAGTTTGAGAATGATTTTGCATATGGCAAAAGGGTTACAAATGGAATTTGCAATCCTGCAAACCTCATTTCAAAACAGCTGTGGGCTGTTTCATACAATGGAGTGAGTGCTGATCATTCAGAAAGCAATGGCAAACTACTGAACGTAAACTTGTCAAAAAGTCACAAAAAGCCAAAAAATGCTGTGACATCTTGTAAGGAATATGCAATTAACGAGTGGGTGGAAGAAAGATGGGGGGAGGTAGATCCATCCGTAATAATAATGCATGCAACTCACCTGCTTGTGTTCATTTCTTGGTTGCAGGACTAAAGCAAGCAATGACCACAGTGAATGACTACAACCAGTTGATGAAGGACTTCCCCATCAATGATCTCCTGTCAGCCACCGAGCTGGACAAAATCAAGGTGGCGGTGCAAAACATCTTCTTCCACCTGCGCAAAATTAGGTCAACCAAATATCCAATCCAGCGTGGCTTGAGGCTGGTTGAAGCCATCTCACGAGATCTCAGCACACAGATGCTGAAGGTAATGATGACTTCTGTGTACTCACAAATGATGGTTCTTGATTTAAGGAGTGCATTTTGTGTGTGTTTATTTTGATTGACTAGTCACTGTGGCATAGTGGATTGTCCACTTGCTTTCACCACTTGAGTCTATGTTCAGTTCTTGTTTGAGAATAGATTTTTACCCCTCTAGCAACATAATGTGAGCCACATTAGCACATGGGCTAGCACACTTGCTTACTGCCTGATAGTCATATCTGTGATTCCCAGTTTAGGCAAACTTGTAAAAATTGACCGGAACTTCTATATCGACTCAGCCTAAAATGGGTACTAGGAAATGTCCTGGGAAATTGAGACAGCTGGCGTGATATTGACCACACCACCCATTGAGGATGATAAAATAAATTGGGTTAGCACCATATACCCAATACATGTGAATTTGTGTAGAAAGCATATACAGATGTGACAACAAACAGCTGTATGGTTGGTCTATACAGCCTTATAAGTAACAAAAATTATCAAAAGTACTGGACATGTCAACTCATATAGATCTAATATTTATAGTCTTGTCACTTTATATGCCTCTAGCAGTTTTTATCTTTTTAATCTTTTTTTTTTTCATCTATGACTAAGTTATTTAACTGGGACCACCTTTAACCCTTTACAGGGCAGACGCTTGTCCATTTTGTAGCCCTGAACGGGCAAGATTTTTTCAGGTTTGGAAAAAGTTCGGGTCGCGTTAGTGAAAACATCACAAATAAGGTGTTAATCAACCGATTTTAGTTAAATAAACAACACAATGAAGGGAAAAGCATGCAGAATATGTTACTCACGTGATTGTTGCCGGTAATCCATACATGAACACAAATATTTACGAAATACGGCATGTTGTTTGTGATTTTCCGTCGCCTATACGGCAATATACAAACACATTTTCAGAATCATAATCACTTTCTTTAAAGTCCGACTCACGACTGCTAATGCAAAGTAACGCTTTGCACTGATATCTAGCTCCGATTAATAGTCAACTTCGTGCCCTTTAATGTCATTTAAAATGAACCTAGCGAAATCTCGGCTATCACTTGAAGAATCGCCGAAATCCATTTTGAAAAACAGCGTAAAAATCCCGAAAACTATCAAAAATTGTCCTTAAAAGTCCGTTTAAATTGATACTATCGCGTTTACAAATGGCGGCCACGTTGTCAAGCTGTAGGCGAAAGCGAAAGTAGCCGTCGGAAGTGTCGGAAAGCCGAGAGATCGCGATTTTACAATGCATAATAGTATCGGCCGGAATCGGAAGGCGGGATCGTTTTCTCGCATCGGCCGGAATCAGACGCTATGCCTTGTAAAGGGTTAAATAATTATATAAACTCTTAAACAATGATCGGTCAGTATTTGGAACTGATTTTTGTAAGCATTCATAATGGAGGAGACAGTAACTTTCTGCCAATGTTTGTTTTCTGTTGTCCTAGTTATGTTTAACTATTATATTTAAAACCATGCTTATTATTTATCAAGTAACAGTGTATGGACACTCCAAGAAAGAACAATATTGCACTAAAAGTGAAAAAACACTAATTTCCTAGAAGAGCTAATACTTCAGTGACAGTCATGATACCACTTCACCTAAGAGAAAAGAACAATTACTGAAGGGTATTTGTTATGCATTAAGATATGTGCAAGAAGTGTACAACTGAGGGCTATTTGGAGTGGCAGACTTGGGGGTATCCCCTATCAAAGGAGAAGTAAGGTACCTCCTGCACTCTGCTAGCCTGCAGGACAAACTTGGACAAGGTGGAGTGCCCGATTAGCCCCCCAAACAGTCAGAGTAACGTGAAATCATGGGAACAAATGGTGGATTGAGCTTGAGAGTAACCACGGGTAGTTGTTGCTTAGCAACTGGTGGCAGATTGAGCTTGAGAGTAACCAACAGACAGTTGTTGGCTGTGATCTCAAGTTCTCAATTGTTTTCAGAGGACCATTCCAGTATGCTCACTGCCACAAAGAAAAGCAATGACAGACTACCTTCTTCACATATGCCTAGAAAATTATAGTGTTTTGTTTGATTGTTAAGATCTCAGGTTCCCAGTGGTCACTGACTAGTATGATCACTTCCAAGAAGGAAATCAGTGGCAGACTAGCTTCTTCACATGTACTTTGAAAATTATAGTCGGAGATAGATTGTTTTCAGGGGAAAATATTCTGTATAGGGAACGTCACTGGATTATGATGATTTGAGAGTAAGATATTTGTTTTATAACAATTAATTCAGCAACTGTTTCTTATATTCTTCCGTAGATTCTTGGAACTCGCCGCTTGATGCATATACCCTTTGATGAGTTTGAGAAGGTAGGTTGTAAAACTGTTCATGTTGAGGAAGAAAATGTAATCTTTGTTTGTTTATACAATTATAATAGTGAAACATAGTGTTGTTTAGTTATATAATGAGAAGAGAGGATGTGGAGAACACAATGACATTTTTAAAAATCTGTGGTAGAAGAGGCAGAAGCAGATAGAGAGAAATCTTGCTTAATGGCATAAGATGACATGGAGAAATGTCATTGGTAGAATTGATCCAGTGTATCAAGGGCCGAAGAGACCTGAATGCCTACGCCAATTATCAGGACACATGATGATGATAAAAGGTTTGGCTAATAATTGTTCTGTAATTATTTATAAATAAGTGTGCATAACAACATATTTTTTAATCTTATCAGTTGTGATAAATTAATTTTTCATGGTTTAAAAAGTGGCCAAAGAAAGTCGATAGTTTCCAAATGATGTTTGTGATATGTTTCCTTTATGTATCAGTGTCCTTTAGACCACCTTAAACTAATGTGATATGTTTCCTTTATGTATCAGTGTCCTTTAGGCCACCTTAATGACTAACTGTTACCGGACTTGGTATTTATCTTTTGTAAAATCACATTTCTGGGGTGTCAAAGATTTCTTTTACGGTTGTCTATTGTCTAGCCCAAGGTGGGTGATTTCTCTATTCCTAATCCACACTTACCTTCAATGTTTACTGAATGATTCTGATTGTGATTTCTGTATTACAGTGGGATCTTCTTCCTTCAGTGGGCCTGTCCTGTGCAGGAATTTTCCCCCCTACGGTCTTTAAAAATTTATTTCTATCATAAGTCTGATGTACTGCCTCTATTGCTGTCATATGTAAATTATCAATCTTGAATCTATCTATGTTTGATCTTCCTTGTCTTTGCCTCCCTGGAAAATGTCCCTCCAAAATGGGATCTATGTAACACAAATTATATTTCTGACTTCAGTATTAAGGAATCATTGCATTTAATTTCTTCACATAATAATGTTTTCACTTGACTTATTCTATTCTTTATTTCTGCCTTACATATTCTGTATGATGTAGACTAAAAGGAAAACAGTGTGTATAATTATAACAGTTCCAGTTGATTGAAAAGCTCACTGTGGTCAGTAACCATTGTTAATTTGCTGTATGTAGGTGATGAGTGCCAGTTTTGATGTGTTTTCCACCTGGGATGATGAGTTTGATAGACTGCAGAGCATGCTCAGAGACCTGGTCAAGAAAAAGAGAGAAGAGCATCTGCGCATGGTTTGGAGAGTCAACCCGGCCCACAAACGGCTTCAGGCCCGTATAGATCACATGAGGAAGTGAGTGACATGTTTGTTAGCTTTAATCAGATGGAAGTTCAGGTACAGGGGTCAGGATAAGGTTGGGATTTACTTCATCTGCTATAGCAAGACTGAAGAGCAATGGCATATGCTTTCATGATACAATCAGACTACTGACATCTTTAGTGGGGTGTGTTCATTTGTTGGAGCAGCCATAGTGGTTAGTGTGTTTGCATGTTAAGACTGGTCTGGGTTCAATCTCCAGCAGAAGCAGGATTATGCTTTCTGACCAGTATTTCTCTGGGGTAAATCCAGCCTCATAATGTGTACCAGCTACCTTTGAAAGTTTTCTGGGTATCGTTATGGGTCTATCTTTATTCTTTTGTAAAGATATACAAGCTGGGCTCATAGCACAGATATGATGCGAAAGATCCAACATTTGGAAAAAAAACAGCAGTACATTTTTTGTATTGAGTATAACTCGGAAGTCCCCGTTAAAAAAGAATAAACAGAAGAATCGTGCATGTCAACAGTGACATTTCAAAAGCTAGCTTGGTGTCAAAGCTTGTCTGTTTGGCCATGTTACCTGCCGTGATTCCTCATTGAACATGTTTCTTCTGGGTACATTTGAAGGCAAGCTGCTAAGAGGTTAGCCAAGGAAGTTTTGGACTGATAATATTAACAGGCATTGCCACTCTTATTGCTGAAGATAGGGTAAAGTGGAAGACCTTAACTATGAACAGTCCATCTTGGTACTCAAGTGATTCACAGATACAGTTAAGGGTTAGAAGAAGAAACAGATTTCTTCAAGCACTAATTCATTCTATACTATGCAAATCACCAGATGTTCATTGGTTACTCCATATGTTTCCCTTTAGACAGTGTCTTGACCATGCAAAATAACTGATCAATGTATGATAATTTGTTTGATATAGACGAGTCAAGACAACTGTAAATGTATGGTTATAGGCACTGACTGACTGGCACCCTGTCATCCTGACAGACAATAGTTTGAAAAATGGAAAATGTCATAGCCACTATTCGGCATATTATTGGGTGTATGGTGTAGGATGAATTAAAGAGTGAATTTATACAATTAACAGACACTGTTTTTTTCATTTTCCTGAACCTTTCAATTTCTTGGCTGTATGCTCAGTCTGTTTCCATTTCTCTCAATTCCGAATAATGTTGGTCTAGTCCACCCTGCGATCTTTAGATATTTAAGATTTAACTCTACAATGTCCCTTAATCTTTTTTGAAAACACGTGCCCTGGCAGTACTATGCAATGTTCTGACCATATATTGTCATTTATCTCCAAAAGATAACAATCCTTTAGTTAGAACTGATGTTTGCTCAAGTCAGTCTCATCTGTGCAGACCAATTGGCTGTCTGCTCCTCAATATGTGTAACATGTAGTGATTTAATTATTTTGTTTCAGGCTTTCTTTGGGCACTCTTTGATCTTATCAAGAGTAATGGTAAATATGAAAAGTTTATTACAGCAGAAAAGTTGCAGTGGAAAATAGACAGGAGAAGACCTAGCAAGAAGATGAGAGACAGCTTAGCAAGACATTTTAGCATCCTGCCATGAAAAAATATATGTATCAGAAATGACTGGCAAGAAGACATGAGATTAGACAAACATGTGTACAACCATAGGTGGCATCAGCTACAAGAAGATAGTCACTAAATAGGATGTCTCCAAAATATATTGGTTGCCTAGTTGTCATTTTGTTTATGAAATTAATTTTTCTATATCTCTTCCATCGCTTGAAAGATTTTAACCACAGTTCTGAGACATTAATTAATTTTGATAATTCGCCCAGATTCCGCCGTCAGCATGAGCAGCTACGCCAGGTGATCATCCGTGTCCTGAGACCTGTGACAGTCAAGAGAGGTACTTCTCCTGGTAGCGAGGAGCCAGAAGCAAAAGACAAACCAGCTACTGATGAAGCTGCAGATGCCAATGCAATAGAGGTATGATGAATATCGCTTGCAGGTTTGGTTGATTTTGTGGTTGGGTTGTTGGTTTGTTGGTGGGTTCGTTGGTGACTACTCTGGGAAGACTGAGTGTTAAATCTGATTCTGATGTATTGGCATTCAGGTCACCTGAACCCTGAAAAAGTCTTGCATCTGTTAGATTGAGGTTAATGTATAGACTTTCCTCCTGACTCGACACTAAAATACCATCTTTACAGAAACTGTGTTGTAGCGCTCTCCTTATCCTCTTCAAGCTAAAACCAACAGGATGTGCAAGACCAGTACTAGAAATTCACATCTGCAGAGAGACATAGGATGTAGTTAGGTCATGATTCTGCACAGCATATGCAGCCTGGCTGAGATTAGACCCATGTTGGCACCCTACAGGTTTGGGTATTTCATTGTTATGGGCTCCAACCCAATTACCAGAGGGGACTCGCAGATTTTAACTATGTACGCTAATCATTGGAGTCTAGTACAGTCCTTTTAGTTGCTTTGCTTATATGACAGTTAGATATACTTGAGTAAATATGTTTGCCTTGGGTAGTCCCCAAGTCTTTACATAATCATCGTGTACCATGTCAATAACCATGGGTGTTTGTGTGCGAAATTTGTGTGTGGGTAGGTGCGGGATATGTGAGTTGGCGGGGAGATGTGTGTATGCGTGGAGGATGTGTGGTTGAGGGATGTGTGTTTGGCTGGGTGGTTGGAGGTGTGTGGGTGGAGGAGGATATGTGGGTGGTTGATTGTTGGTGGGTAATGGGACGGATGGAGGATATGTCAGTGGGTGGGGAGATGGGTGTAGGTGGGGGATGTATGGGTTGGGGAATGTATGTTTGCTTGAGGTGTGGGTGGATGGGATGTGTGTTGGGTGGGGATGTGGAGGATGGGTGTGTCTGTATGTGTGTCTGGGTTGTGTGTGTGGTTGGGTGGGGGATGGGGGATGTGTGGGTGGGTGGTGGATGTGTCTCATAACATGGTAATATGCATTGTTTATGTTTACAAAATTCATTTGACAATGTTTCCTATGCATTATCGATGAACGAAAGATGAGTGATTGGAAGGGCCGAATGTAAGACGGGCCTGCGTGCTCAATTTGTTACCCTTTGAAAATAAAGTCTGTTCGTTCGTTCGTTCGATATCTTCACTAGATAACCTTCTCTCCAGTCTGCTGGTTCTTCACTAGATAACCTTCTCTCCAGTCTGCTGGTATTTCTTTAGTCTCCCAGACTTTACTAAATAATGTCTGTAGTAATTCAGTTGAGGTGTTTATATTAGCTTTAATAGCTTCTGCTGGGGTACTGTCAAGACCAGTAGCTTCCCCATCCTTCAGGAGTTTGACAGCTTTTCTAATTTCTTTAGGAGATTTCTCACAGTTGATATCCAGCTCTACTTATGCAGGAATGTCTCTATGGAACATTAATTCTTTTCTGAAAATGTTTTTTATCAGCCTAGTGCAGTTGCGCTCTTAGTAAATAATTGTGTAAATTTATGGCATTTCTAGCCCCTAAGATGGTATCATAAAGAGTGCTTTTGTTTTGCTTAAAGCATTAATTCTGTGTGGCTTTTAAAAAAAATGTTAATGATTTTCTGGTTCAATCATATAGGAGGTCAACCTGGCATACGAGAATGTTAAAGAGGTTGATGTCTTGGATGTGTCAAAAGATGGAGCTGATGCTTGGGAAGCTGCTGTGAAAAGGTGAGTTTAACTCTTAAAGGTCTAATAGTCAGCTTTTGGGGCTGTTAATTGAAAGCCAGTAATTTAAAGCCAGACTTTTAAAACTCATTGTTTTATTTTCACCCTAGTTAACCTTTTAACTGTTTTCTTTGTACTTTTCTATTCCGTAAATGTAGTTTTCAGAATACAATTGTAGAATTAACTAACTTTACATTTTTAAGCTTCAGCACAGAAATCTCAGAGACAGAAGAATGTAGCATCAACTATGAGAAAGTCCCACATCCCACTGTGTTAAATGAGGCTTTGATCACTGTTAGATCAGGTTACTTGTCGTCATTACGTCATATTTTAGCTGCAGTGGATTTCTAGCATTTTCTCTTAACATCCATCCCTCTGTCCAGTCCATCTTTTGGTGTTTGCACATTTCCCTTCCATCTTTTCTATATCATGGTTTTCTACTGAAAACCCAGAATATTTTATTTGTTAAAAATTATGTTAGGTTCCAGTTGGTGGACCATACCTGGAAAAATGGGTAATTTATTTGATTTTTGCTGTGTATCGTAAATGAGAAGAGAGGCATTGGAGAACATCGTGACAACTGGAAAGATCAAGGGGAAGAGAGGCAGACCTAGAGAAATGAGGCTGGACGGATTGAGACGGTGGCATGGAGGAGGAAAATCAGCAGAGTTGATCCAGAACACCAAATACCGAGATCTGTGGAGAGCTATGAACGCCTACGCCAGCTGGCAGGGCACTTGATGATGATCGTAAATGGGTATTTCAAATGCTTTATTTATTTACAGATGCTTATCTTTCCTAACAATTTTGTTTAAACATTTAGCACTAGTTTTAAGAGTTAATGACTTTTAAGGTTGTTTTATTATTTTCCCTTTGTATTTTGGTTGCCTTATTTCTCATATCTTTCCTTGCAGGTATGATGAGCGCATAGATCGTGTTGAAACCAGAATCACAGCCCGTCTGCGTGACCAGCTTGGAACAGCCAAGAATGCAAATGAAATGTTCCGCATTTTCTCTCGCTTCAATGCTCTCTTTGTCCGGCCTCACATTCGTGGTGCAATCAGAGAGTACCAGACACAGCTGATCCAGAGGGTCAAGGATGATATTGAGTCTCTGCATGAGAAGTTCAAGGTCAGCCTTCCTCTCATTATTCACTTACCATGTTCTTCTGCCTTTCAATTCTAAATGGAGCACAGGCCCTCAACCAAACTCAAACCAAGCCTTTGTAGTCTTGATCATGGTTGGTTGGTTGGATTTTGCAGTTAACATTTTCTATAGGGTGGAGTAGTCTCACACCAACCCTCCTTAGTCATCTCTTACAACCTGCGTGATATGTTAAAGAGCAGGTCAGCATGGCTGAATGGGTAAGAATGCATGTTCTTAAACATCCGGTGTGTTGATGTTGAGGTAAGCGATTCCACCCCTACAACGGACAGCTGGACTAAAATGTTGACCTGCTGTCCTTGACTTGGGGATGTAAATTACAAGTACCTCTGAAGTTGGAGTGGGTTCGCCTGATGGCGAGGGACACTGTTAATAGGGAAAGCTAATCCACAGGCAAAATTCAGTCCAGCACTATTAGAAGTAGTATGTATGGACTATACTTGAGTTCACAGCGAGCGAGTGCAAAAAAAAATGTTACAGTTTGACTATATTTTGCTTCTCTCATGGGTGATTCTCATTTCATGCTAAGTGGTATTTGTGATCCTTCCACCACACCTGCTTATGATTGTATATACACATTCCATGCTCAGTGGTACTTGTGATCCTTCCACCCCCATACCTCTTTATGATTATATGTACACATTCCTGTGTAAAACCACACTTCTGTAATGTCCTGTCATATTATCCAGTCGGAAGACTGGTATGGAGCTTTTGAACATGTCACTCCTCCATTCCAGATTTGTGACCTGCTCATTGACTTTTCCTTGGCAAGGTCTTTGTTTGCTTGCTCACTTTGAACTCAAATCAGCCCATATATGTGCTACTATTTCTAGTCACTCCCACTACTAGGGAGTGCATTGAACTGATTTTGCGTGTGAATTAGCTTTCCCTATTGCCAGTGTCCCTCACCATCAGGCAAATCCAGTCCGACTTCTGAGGTACTTGTTTTTTATGCCCCCAAGTCAGGGACAAGAAGTCAACACTTCCAGCTGACCGGTTTAGGGGTTGAATCTGCTATCTTGGCATCAGCACACCAGAAGTTTAAGAGCGAGTGCTCTTATCCATTTGGATATATCAACCTCGGGAAGATATAGCGTGATAGGTTTCCTTACTTTCTACATTAGTGATTTGTAATATCCACCATTGACCACAATTTTCGGCTATTAGGATAAGTGAGTGCCCTACTCTGTTCATTGTAGCGTTGTCCACTGATTCTGGTGGAGGCTCAGTCCCATGAACTGTACAAGTATTGCCCATCCTCTACCACTAGGAGTTGCACTTAAGAGTTTCCTTTCATTGATCATAACATCATACTCTCCAGTTCTTTAGAGGACACTTCTGTAATAGCCAGTAAATGTCCTCTTTCTGTTAATTTGTCGTCAACGTATCAACTAATTCACATTAATCCACATTACATAGTGGAAACCATTTCAATACTTTCTTTTTATTGTGCCTTTCATCTCCCAATAGAGCATAACCAACTTGTGTCACGCCCTATGTAGACTAGTCCATGATTAGTTGGATCTTGCAGCTAAAGTTTTCTACAGGATGAGGTAGCTAGTCTCATGCAAACCCTCCTTAATCACCTCTTAGGATATGCATGGTAGTCTACAGTGTGACTATTCTTTGCTTCCCTTATGTACCCCTGTAACACGGACCCTATTTTGATACTGTGAGTGTCATTGAAAAGCAACACTAATGGAAGACAAATTATGGAAAACAAATTTAACTTCCATATTAGACAACAAGGGATGGCAGATTTAATTTATTAAAATTTTTCTCAGCTAGATGTGCCTATAATCTCAGATGTTTGTCAGACCCCCCCCCCCCCCCCCCCCCCCCCTCATCTCTTTTGCCACTTACCCCCTCTTTGGGGCATAGACTCTCAACTAACTTCAATCTCTTGCTATATCTTTCAGCTCTGCCCATGTCCTAAAATGCTAATCTCATGGTACTCTATTTTCTCCCCTACTGTGTTTTCTTTCTCAATTCATACATAGTTATGTTTCTGATGTTATTTCTAGAAATTTCCCTTGGTGAAAGGAAGTAACTATGCAATCTGAACTCTGTGCAGTTTTTTCTGCATTGTGTCCCACCTCTTCTAGAAAAGGCTCCTTTCCTCTTGGTTGGCTTGGGTATTCCTTAACTTCTATTTGGTTAGTTAGATTTTCCAGCTAAAGGTTTTTAACTGGATGGGAAAGCCAGCCCCAAGCCAACCTTCCTTATTTGCCTCTTACAACATGTTTGACAGACCATAACGTTATTATTCTTTGCTTACCTTAGTGTCCTGGTGACATACAGATAGAATTCTCCTAGTTACTTATTTTGGTATGTTACAGTGTTACTAATCTTTGCCTTCCTTAAGGGTCCAGTAACACACGGGCAAGTTTGTCAAACATTCAACAGTTATTCTAGTTATATTTGAAACAATTTAATGGGCAGCAGCTTATTTTTAATTATTTTTCCAGCAGGATGAAGTTTGGCAGTTTGATTGATGATTGAAGATTGTATCCGTTAAAAGTAATTGCATCAAGATGTGTTAGCTTCTCAGTTTAGAGTAATTTGTTGAAACATACTTAGCAATTTATTGTATTATCTGCTTGTTTATCACCCTGAGCTTGTAACTTCTTGTTGCAAGTACAGTCTGTTTTCACCTGTCTCTATCCCCAGTGACATTACCGCTTATGATAGTTACTGAGTTAAAGAAGTGTTCTTCCAGTTATGTATGCTCTTATGATTAAAATTGTCAACAGACAGTATTTGAATGCACATCTTAACAGAAATCTTGCTTTTATTAGGTGCAGTATGCACAGAATCAAGCTTGCCACATGAGCAAAGTGAGGGATTTCCCACCTGTGTCAGGGTCTATCATCTGGGCCAGACAGGTAAGAATTTTTCTGTCATTATGTAAGAATCATTAAGTTTACATTCATCAGCAGCAGGTCACTTAATGTGGGAAAAAAGTGACATACTTTCACCAAGGCATGATTTCTCTGTGACTCAGTGAGGAGGCTTAGGTAGATCAAAATAGGCTGAGCTTGAGGACAGTGGGTGGAGTCTGTGAGGAGGTCAAGGCTGACAAAAATATTAACTTATGTGCCAGGCCATGTGGACGTAAGAGGAAATGAACAAGTTGAAAGGCTTCTTGTAGGCAGGGCTATTGGGGAAAGCATACAAGCAATGATATGGAATCAGATGGAAGATACTTCACAGAGATAAATAACAGAATAGGACCAGCAAAAACTGCATTCTGTCAAATGAACAGAATAGGATAGGCAAAAACTGCATTCTATCAAATGAACAGAATAGGATAGGCAAAAACTGCATTCTTTCAAATAAAGAACATTTTATGCAGTAGGTCCCTGTCATTGGAGGTTAGACAAAGAATTCTTGCATGTTACATAAAACCAGTTCTAACATATGACTGTGAATCCTGGACAATTTGTACTGAAGTGAAAAAAAATCCCTGGAAGCTTTTGATATTTGGTTTTAGAAGAATGCTAAAAATTCCTTAGACAGCCAAAATGAGCAACCTGGACATTTGGAGGGAGGCATGGTATAACAACTGGACAGATGTTTTGAAAGAGAAATAGAGGAAGAAAGCGAGAGAAAATTCTTGTGTCATGTCATGGAAGAGAGTCAGCATGTGAATTGATCCATGCTGTCGGAGGTGGCAAGATCTGGAGGAGCATGCTTGCCCACATCAGTTGTCAAGGCACTTGATGATGATGATACTCACATTTGGAGTAGTGCAGTGGCTAGCATGCTTGCCTGCCAGCCTGGGGTGATGTGTTCAAATCCCCGTCCAGGCAGAACTTTTAAAAGAATGTACCTGGGCTCCCAGGTTGACCCACTCTAAAAGTGGTACCGGGAAATGTTCTGGGAAGTAGATGGGGATGGCATGATACTGACCACATCAGCCCTCGAGTACAGGTTGGTCTATAAAAAAAGGCATGGACAAGGTGTTTTACTTATTTTTATTTTTTATACTCGCACTCAAAATGAGACAGTTTTCAATATTGCTACATGACTAAAATGATAGAAAATAAACTTGGAGTGTTGTAAATGTGTGTTCACAAGACTATGATGAAAGCAAACGAAGAGGAAGAAGAAACTGGAGGCAGTGGAATATGGTCATTTAGAAGAATGTTGAGAACATTATAGACATATAAACTCTTGAGGGATTGACAGATGTGGGTATTATTACAAGATCATCCATCAAAACCATAAGGAAACGACAAATGAAATGTATGGGGCTTATCAACAGAAGTGGCGGAATAGCGAAATTAGCTTTATGTGAGGAAACACTAGGTTAGAGAGACAGAGGAAGACAGAAAGATGTGGAAAGCTTAATCAGCTGACCAATAAATAATAATCTAAGCAACACCAACTTTATCAAAATATCTGATAACAAGAAAGGTTGAAGGGTCATGCTCACAGATGTCTGCCCCAGAAGATTCACATGTGTTGTGGACCATGCAGAGTCTGTATGTGGTGAATATATGATGGTGAAAGAAGACATGCATTGCATGGAAGTAACTGACATCAGTAAATAAGAGTTAGGAGAGTGATGATTGAGTGGATCAAGGATCTGTTTCATCACATTGTTAAACTGCTCATTAGTGCTTCAAACTTCCTTCAGACTGGAATGGAGTATCTAGGCAAAGTTCATGATCTTCATAGAACCGACGAAGATCCTGGCATTTATATACCTGAATCCACACATTTTATGTGTATTCTGTTCTATGTAGGTTTTTCTATTTGTGAAATTTACCGAGGTAGCTGCCATATGGCTGCTGTTTATTATTTCAGCACATAGACTGGGAATCTGACATCACTTGTATATACCAGAATCCATACATTTTATATATATTCCATTGTATGTAGATGTTCTATTTATAAAATATGGCCTCACTTCTCTTTATGATTCTCATAAATAAACTATGCAACTGTATGGAATATGTGTGTTCTCTCCCAGGGTAACATTATTGCTAAATAATTGTGTTTATCTGAAATCAATTTTGTGTTTGCTGCTTTTGTTGATTGTTAGTTAGTTAGTTAGTTAGTCGCAGTTCCAACTTCACAGCAACGGGTCGTCCCCATTATGCTCCGTTCATGTGCCAGTGAATACCATACAAAACGCTCCCCACTGCCCAATGTGAAAAGTGGAAAAGACAGGAGTCTCGACAAACAACAGCCCGTACAGATGCACTGTGCATAATGCCGCCGCCAGAATGTCAACACAATAGTCCCCCACAAAGCACCCAGTTCATTTCTGATGGAATCTGCAGCCATTTTCCCATCTGGATGTTTCCTAGATGTTCACCCACACAGTCCACGAAATACAGTTCATCGTCAATAGCAGTGGCAGTCAACCAGAAGCCCAGCAGCCACGCATTTCTGCATAAGGCATAAACCGGTCAACTCTGGGACATAGCCATCTGCCATCACTCCGAACATGCAGTCACGTTCCAAAAAACCGCGGGCAGATTCAAAAGCACTTCACACGAAACTCACAGCTCACAGTGTCGCACCACGCACTCACTCAGTTGTTGATTGTATATTTTGGTAATAAAATATTGTAAATATTGTTACTAAATTATTGCTGTTATTTGATGTAGATTGAACGTCAGCTGAATGCCTACATGCGGAGAGTGGAAGATGTCCTAGGAAAAGGCTGGGAGAACCATGTAGATGGACAAAAACTGAAAGCAGACGGAGACAGCTTCAAGATGAAATTGAACACACAAGAACTCTTTGATGAATGGACCCGCAAGGTTTGTAATAATGAATCACCACTTTTAAAAATAAAGAGGCATACGATTTTTATTTCCTTCTAACAATTGTCATAACTGAGAATATCTGGGTGTAATAAATAAATAACTTGCATACTCGGCCATTTCTTTGAGCCAGGGTGTTAATGTTGCATTATCATATCTTATATAAACTATACTGGAGAGAAAAGTTGAAGGTAGGTCAGCAAGAGGAAGACTCAAATGAGAGAAAACCGAGAGATGGACAAGTAGATGTACAGTCAAAGCGGGAAAGAGAAAGTGTAAGAGATCCATCATTTTTTTGCAGAGATGGCACTTGATTGATTTAAGATTGTATTATAAGTAATTATGTTTGCTTTTCAGTTTATCGTAATTTGTTAAACTCACTTAGCAGTTTGTTGTATTAGCATGATTATATTCTTGTTTATCATAATGAGCAGGTAACTCCTTGCTGCAAGTAAAGTCTGCTTCTATCCCCAGTGACATGACTCTAGATGATGATGTTAATTTTCTTTAGGTCTGATTCCAAATAGCAGCTCAGCTTCTAGAATGTTCAGCTGACTGGATCTTTTACCTTTGACTTGGTGTTGCTATTTGTTCTTTGTCTATGTCAGAGTCGATTAGCTCAGCAATGGCCGAACAGTCTTACTCTGCTGAATATCTTGATGCCGTTTGTTGGTATTATTATTTAATTGTCACTTGGAAGTTTTCTTTTATGATCATAAAATCTCATATTCAAGGAATTTGTCTATTAACCACTCATATATAAAGGTAGTTCCCAGCAGAAACTGCCATTATAATATGAAGAGTTAAGCCTTCACATATTCTAGGCCATCACATATGGGGTAGGGTGGCCCAGTTTCCTTCAGCATGACTTTTCCTTCCCAGACAAATTCCCAGAAAATGCTCTGGTACCCATTTCTATTAGGCTGGGTAGGTCCCAGAGCTGCGCTGGTCAGAAAAAGTAATCTTGCCTCTGCTGCCTTGGCCAGAAAGTAATTTTGTAGACATGCTGTCATGCCTTTGTATAGATTAGGAACCACTAGTGTGCCCCACTTTGATTTATTAATGTGTATGGGTGACATTGCTTCTTTGCTCATGTATAACATGATTAATTGTCTGGATGAACTGTGGTGATATAGTGGTTAGTGTGCCTGTTTCCCAATACATTTGTATGACTCTTACTTTCATATATATATAGAGCATGCTGAGCCATGCTGCACCTGCTTATTTAAGCTGTGGTCTGTATTCAATCTGCAGCAGTGCCAAAATGAATTTTTCTTCCAGCCAGGATGGCCCTGGGGTCGGTCCAGCCTCCTAAACTAGGCACCTGATAATTTTCTGGAAATTGTCATGGAGGGAAAGGTGGCGAGAAAGGCAACGGATCACACTCGCCACAAGATGCCATGACCTGGTATATGTGAAGATCTATCACTTAACACCCATAAAGCAGTATCTGTCATGGAGGTCAGCATGGCTGAGTGGATAAGAACGCTTACTCTTAAACTTCTGGTGTGCTGATGCCAAGGTAGCGAGTTTAACCACTACACCGGTCAGTTGACTAGTAGTAGTAGTAACACGTGTATGGGTACGCTTGTGTTCAAAGTGAGTGAACTCACAAAAAAAGAAGGTATCTGTCTTGGAACTATCAGAGTTTTGTGTGAGTCTGGCGTTGGCATTGGAAGCAGTTAGTTTTGTTACAACCCTCATATTGTGTTTGACTTCTTTACTACAGGTTCAGAACAAGCAACTGACTGTGGTTGGCAAAATCTTCATCATTACAAGTGTCCGCATGCCAAACAAGGGCAGTGTCCTCAAACTTGGAGTGAACTTCCAGAAAGAGATCATCCAGCTGTCCAAAGAGGTAAAGTTATCACTGATTTGTCTTCATCTGTCTGCCCTTTATCCTTCATTAGAGCATAAGCCATTAACCCACTCACACCAGTCTGTTTTATCTTTTGCTATCTCCTGCAGCTCTCTCCATGGATTTCTGTATTATTTATTCAACTCTGTCTCTATGTGTTTTTAGTACTCCATTTCATTTGCCCTCTGGGTTCCAGAGTTAAACTAGTAACAGGTTTTCTCAGTATATGTCCTAACCAGTGCCAGTATCTTTTCCTAAACTTTTAATTGTCTGGAATTTGTCTAGTTTTTTCCATAAGCTCTGCATTACTGATTGATTCTTTTAAACCATTTCAGTCCTTCTATTATGCTCAGGCAACAGTTAATGAGTGTTTGTAGTTTATTAGTAATTGTTTTAGCCGTTCTCCATGTTTCTAATCCATACAGTAGAAGAGTTTTGACATTAGAGTTCTAAGTTTAGAACATTATTTAGAGTTAGATATTGAAAGTTTAGTTCTAGTTTTAATGTCTTTATAAAAAAAAAGATATAATATGCTGCTGAAAGTCAAGGCAGGGAGAAAGAAGATGAATGTGCAAAGTGAAGACAGTGATTTCTATAGGATGGTAAAATCACAGAGGATCTTAAGTATTCTATATCATTAAGGCAAAAGACAGAAAATGATGCAGATCCATCACAGTTAAAGCTTTAGTGTGAAGATGGCTTCTGGTTTAATAACAGGGCTAATACATATCTGCCACTGTTACATCAGCCATTAAAGTTGACTGCACTGAGTTACTGAATTGTATAGTGGTGTTATTCTTGATGGTAGCTGGGTGCCTGATTTTCCAAAACTGTGGCCTTCTTTCATTTAGAAACAAATATATTGACATGTACAAAATATATTCTTACTGAAAAGTTGTGTGTGATCTGTTCTTCTATATGGATGTTGTTCTTCTTTCGTTCGCTTGAAATATGTCTATAACTGCAACATTGTCTCTTGTATGAATTTAACTGTCTTTTTTAGTTCACTCAGCGGTCCATAGAGTTTATCTTCCACTAAAGTCTCTCTAGCCAGAAGGTTTGCCCAGATAAGTTGTATTTTGGGCAGTTTTGGAGTATGTGCTCTGCTGTTTGCGACGCCAATCTACATGTGCACATGGCTGTTTCACCAATCTTGAATTTTGTATACATGTCGTTGTGTAATCTATTGTGTCCTTTTCTGAGACGCAGAATAATGACTTGTTCTGGTCTGTCCTTAATGTGGTAGTCATCTTGAGCAGGTTTTGGTGGCTTTCTGACTGATTTGATCATTCTTTTCTTTTGGTGGTATGTAACGGGCACATCAGCTGTTCTTCTTTTGCTATATGGATGTGAATGCTGGACAGGGAGTAGTGAAGTGATGAAGACAACAGAGAAGTGGATTTTGATAAGAATGTTGAAAATACAAAAACAAACAATGAATTATTGAGAAAAGCAGCAGTGATAAGATCTCTCATCAAAACCATAAGGTAAAGACCTCAAGTTTAAGGGGATATGAACAGAAGAGGGAGAATTAAAAAAAAAGCCTTCTGCAAGAGAGTCAGAGAAAGACCAAACCAAATGGGGTAAAACCCAGTGCAATGAAGTTGATCCTCTTGCATTTATCTACCCCTTTTTAAACCCTGTTTATACCGCCACGAGATTGGAGGTCATCCTTCTCAAACCATCTGTGGTGTTTCATCACATATAGGCAGAATATTAAAGGTCCATTGCAGCTGAACTTTGATGTGAAGACAATTGCTCTGATCTCACGTGTTTTAGTGATTTTAAAAGATGTGATGACAATAATTTCATTTATCACAGGTGCGCAACCTGAGATGGCTTGGATTCCGTGTGCCTCTGGCAAATGTGAACAAAGCCCACCAAGCAAATCAGCTGTATCCATTTGCCATCTCCCTTGTGGAAAGTGTGCAGTCCATTGAGAAAACACTGAAAAAGGTATGTGCAGTCCAGTGAGAAAACACTTAAACAATTTATCTGGTATAAGTAGTTCATATTTCAACAGTCAGATTTCACTATTATTATTATTTTATATTATTTAGTTTAATCTTAATATTACCACTAAGAACTATTTTATGTGGATTTGTAATTTGTTATGAACCATTGCAACAGTATGGTTAGAATTTTCTCATTTTTCTCTCCTTTAAATAGTCATCCTTACATGTGAAGACTGCTGTGCCTGTCCACAACCTTTGTTCTTGAATACCATTTATTATATTATAATAATTTATAGCGCCCATAACCAGGCACTCTCCTGCTGTTTATGTTTCATGATAAGTCCCATCTGTATTATGCCCTTGTTGTCGTCGTCATATTTCCACCTTGATTATGCCCTTGTTGCCATCACATATTCCCATCTGTGTCATGTCCTTGTTGCCATCACCATATTCCCATCTGTATTATGCCCTTGTTGCCATCATCATATTCCCATCTGTATTATGTCCTTGTTGCCATCATCATATTCCCATCTGTATTATGTCATTGTGGCCATCATTTTTCTTGATAAATATTTTATACATATAATTCCTCACACCAGCCAGGTAAGAAGGAAGCCATTCCTAACGGGAATTCTATCTGATAAATGTTTGAGATCAACCCAGCCATAGTAAATAAACACTTTAGCTGCTTCTGGATAGGAATGTCGATGTGGACGGAACTGGTCACCTGAAAAATTCTTTTAGCTAGAAAATATATGATTCTATCACAAATTCATTTACTGCAACAATCACCTGTTTTGCATGTAGGGGAAAATAAGAAAGAAAGAGTTGAGTGATTGATTGATTATTTGATTTCATAGTTTTACAAAAAATGTTAACAGCATAAGATAATCATGTTAACAGAAAGTTTCATTGTTTAGATTGAAAGCAAAGAGTCCCTGAAGCTACTGATAGCTGGTCTTCGCAAAGAGGTACAAAATTTGATCGCTGAGGGTTGTGGGTTACAGTGGGAGTCATACAAGCTGGACCCTTATGTGCAGAGACTTGCAGACACTGTGATCAACTTCCAAGAAAAGGTGAGACGCTGTGTAATGTCTTGTAGCTGATAAGATAAATCACGACAGCTGTAAGAATTGACAATATGAAATGAAACTGGCATGTGTGGCACCTGCAAAAGAGTCACAGTGTACATACCTTACTACTAGTGGCACCTTGCCGTCTTGATAGATGATAGTTTATTATATTGTGCTTCAAAAAAATGATACATGTTTTAAAATAACAATACTAAAAAAATTTCGGCAAATATGTAATAAATGAGCTAAACAATACAATACAATACAACACAATACAACGATCCAATATTTCAATCCGAGTGATCTTTTTCAGGAACAGCACAAGCAGATCCATAGAAAAAATAACATTGTACATGAAAACACACGGGGTATACACAGAGAAAAATATAAAGTTTTAAAAAAAAAACTAAAATCTGACTAAATTCTGCGTGTTAACAACTAGAACCCAATATAAACATGAAACCATAGGCAAGTCTTATAATGAGATTTAGATGATTTATAATGAAGAATCTTCTTTTGAATGTTAATTAAGATTCCTTTAATCATATTAATAGACAAGGTAATATGTTTTCTTATGTTTGTTAGACAGGATGGATATTATTGAAGTAGATATACGTTTCTGGGACCCTAAGGGAAGCAAACAATAGTATGATACTATAACTTACCATACAGGACATAAGAGAGATGGAGGAGGGTTGAGTGTGGAGCTGCCTTCCCCATTTGGTCAGTTCCTGGGAAAATATTAAGCAAATTCATTCGGGAGGGACTAGAAGATACCATTGACTATGTATGAACAGGCAGGCTTTTGACCTTATAGATTCTGCACTGACCAGGTGCAACATTGTGCATAATAATAGAGCAGAACATGGAACTGAACTCACCACTTGGATTTATGGACTATGAAAAGGCCTTTTATTGCATTGATAGGAAATATCTGTGTATTTTTTTTCTTTCATAATTTGATATGTTATGTTGTCCTGGCAAAATAAAATGTTTTTTTAAGTGAAAATGAGTTGTCTTTTAGAAATTGTGAGGAAAATAAGAAATGTTCTGTACTAAATGGTACTGTTCAATAATGAACTAAACTGATACGTATATTAGATGTCAATTGTTTTTAGTAATTATACTTGGTGTGGTAAACACCAAAACATGGAGCTGCACATAGTGCTGTGTCACACTCCGGACAGTAGTATCGTGTCTCTTTACGAAATTTTCTCCCATCGGGACCGGGTCTGTTGCAACACACTTTACATCTTTTTGTTGGTGCTTGTTTTACAGCATTGGCTGGAATGAACATAGGGAAATGTCGAGCAGTTAGACGTAGAGGATTACCGGTAGTGTTTGATGGTCTACCTCGGCTTTGCAATTGATCAGGAACATGATATTTCTCGAGAAGTCGTTCGGTCAACTTGACAACAAATTGTAAATGACTAAGTTTTGGTGTATCTGGATTTTTTTGTACAAAATGTAACTGTTTAGAACAGTTTGATTGACAAGATGGCGAAAAAGTTTTTTGTACCACACCTTAGTGCGCTTCCGCTCTATTGGAAATGCTGCGAGCATTTGATCGCCGACATCAACCGCACCCATGTGCTGGTTGTAGGTCAGAATAGCAATGGGTTTCACTTTATCCACACCACGTTTTGTAATGGTTTCCATGGAACTTGTATGATATGTGGACAAAACAGTCACTTCTTTTTTGTCCATCCACTTCAAAGCCATAAGATCTTCTGTAAATCGGGATATTGTTTCACCACATTTTATCTTCTTCTTGAGGTCCGCCGGCATATTTTTTCTGTTCAGTCGGACCGTTCCGACTGCGTCAGTACCATTCACATGAAGTTGACGATACAGTGCAGGCGAACTGTACCAGTTGTCGAGAAAGACACAATATCCTTTTCCCAGAAGATCTTTCATCAATGTCATGACAATTTTTGATGACTTTAGGTCGTCTGCAGCATCATCCAGTTTCATCGCTGTTCCTATGTGTATCATCGCCTTCCAGATATAGCCCGATTCCGATTCACATAAAGCATAAGATTTTATACCGAATCTAGCTCTTTTCTTTGGAATATACTGTTTCATCTGCAGTCTACCTTTCCAGAGCAACAACGATTCGTCAATGGCTATATTTTTGGATGGAATGTAAACTGTCGAGAAATTAGCAATAAGTGCATCGTAAAAGTCTTTTATTTTGAAGAAAGATTTCTCTGATGCAGATGTAGTGGGTGGTAAGTCTTCGTTATTGGTAAAATGAAGGCATTTCAAAATTAGACTGAATCGCTGTTCACTCATAACTTTCCGAACATAAGGCGTTTCCAACAGAGGTTTAGTAGACCAATACATTTCTTGTTCCGGTTTATGTATCAAACTTTGAATAAGAATCACGGCTATAAAAACACGGACCTCGTTTGCATCCACATCCTTCCATTTCACCATCCTGGATCTTTTATGTGCTCTACATGCAGCTCTTGCCAGCTGATTGGCTCTCCTATTTGTTTCCAGAACTATAACATCAAGCATTCCTTCCGTAATAAACATGTTGAAATACGATACTGGATCAGTGTCGTTGTTTATGTTTACCTGCAAACCCGAGGTTCCCGTAAATACTTGCTGTGCTTGTCTCATAAAGTCATTTTTTTTCCAATCAAAAACATCAGAAAATGCGGGTTGATCAACAGCATTATCATCATCAATATCACTCTCATCACTTCCGCCACCAACTGCTTCAGAATCAGAGCTGTCATCATTTTCACTGTCCAATTCGCTGTCTTCAGAACTAGAAGTAACTTCATCATTGTCATCAAATAGTAACTCCTGAATTTTTTCTTTCGTAAGTGGACGTTTACGACTTGTCATGGTGTTCTGTTTTATTTGAAAATTAGCATCTGAAAAAAAAAAAAAAAAAAAAAATATGAAAACCCAGCCATGTTGTTCATGCACGTACTCTGTAGATTCCAAGCTTGCTAATAAAAACTATGCAAATACATGCCCATAGGATACATGTATGTACGCATACATCTACACAAGCTATACTATGCATAAATTATAATCATACTACAAAGTTATAAATTATAATAATAATAAAATCACAATAAAAAGTTTTTTGTTCTTTCGTACCTTTTTTTTCTTGTTTACTGTCCACTTTCACTTTTGGCATCACGTGATGACCTACTTTTATCTTCCGCTGTTGAACTGGCTGTTGGATTAGCCGCCCTATGCATTTCCTATGCTATTTTTGTATTAACACAAGTTTACTCGGGACGCACGGCACACAGAAGACTTTTACATCTGATGACGAGTTAACTCGTGATGCACGGTTAAAGCCAACAATTTTTATGACGAGTTAACTCGTGACACACGGTAAAGGGGTTAATAAAGGCAACACACAGAGACATGAGGTACAGAAGCCTCCATGAGGGAAAACTAATAGAAGCATTCAAAATAAGAACAGGAGTGAGATAGGATGCTGTTTGTCACTTTTACTATTCTTACTGACTATAAACTGGACTATAAAGACAATGATAATTAGGTCTTTAACATTCACAGGGAAAGACTGAGATAATGAGAATGCATCATTCAAATGATTACCTGATCTTTATTGGTGATCCCTCACTTCAAGGGACCAAATCATACACCTATTTGTAGGTCAGCATGGCCAAATGGATTAGAATGCTTGTTCTTAAACATGCGGCTGATGCTGAGGTAAGGGGTTCAACCCTTACACAAGTTTGACTAAAATGTGGGGATGCTAATTACAAGTACCTCTGAAGTCGGAGTCGGTTCACCTCATGGCAAGGGACATTGTTAATAGGTAAAGCTAATGCACTACTAGAAGTAGTGTGTGTGGACTACGATGAAGCACAGAGTACACATTTTCTGGAATCATACATAAAATCTTACAGAAACCTCAACTAATCTTTCATTGATGGCCATGTATTTAAAACTATTTGTTGTGTGTAATTGTTAATTATTTATTTTTACCATTTCATATGCTGCTTCTATAATTTGTGCTGAAATGTTATTAGGTCTTCAATACCCTTATACGTTGTTTAATTTGATAAGGTGGATGATCTGCTTTCAATGGAGGAAGAAATTGATGTCGAAGTTAGAGCTTTAGAAACATGCTCCTACAGTGCTGCCACCTTCAGAGAGATCCTCGGCCGAGTCCAGAAAGCAGTTGACAACTTGAGTCTTCGCTCCTATTCCAACCTGCCACAATGGGTTGCCCAGCTGGATGAAGAGGTACGTGTTTGTATTTAATTGTATGTTAAGAACAGTTTTCATGATACACTTAGATATTTTGTATATATGATGTAATTGTTTGGGTGTATTTTGGTTTTTGTAATATAATGTATCAAGCTTTTTAAAAAGATGGATGTCAGGAGTATGGACCAAATGAGAATATAAATGTTTAAAAACTTGTTAAAATATTCAAAGCTCAGAAATTAAAACAGATCTTGAACTACTGCAGACAATTCAGTTAAGTAGTTTCAGAATCACATCTTAGTCTTCAAGACAATGTGTATGTGAACATATTGTGTCCATCCATCATGTGACATGCCGATAAGCTTGAGCGGTCATGTTTTGCCATCTCACTCGATCACCAGAGTCATGGATCAGCTCCGTGTTCCTGTCTCGACCATGCCACGTGGCCAAGCCATCCAAGTATTTACTTCTCAGTCTTCCCCTTGGTCTCTTCCCTTCGATCTTGCCAGTCGTCACCAAGTTCTCCAAGTCATTTCTTCTCATAACATGCCCGAAAAATTTTGACTGTCTACGTCAAATGACTGTAATCAGTTTACGATCTTCATTTGTTTCTTGAAGGACTTGTTCATTAGTTTTTTCTGGCTGTCCATGGTATTCTTTGCATTTTCCTCAGAAACCACATTTCCACAGCCATCAGATGTTTTTCAGCTTGACTGCTCATTGTCCACGCTTCACATCCATACAAAAGTACAGGTTCTTCTTCTTCTGCGTTCACCCGGATTTTTTTCCCGGATGTGACAGCGTTGTGCCTGTTTACAGCAGAGCTGCGTTCTTGCGCCTTTAGACAGACACATCCGACTTCTGTGGGCATTTGTTGACCAGGTTAACCTTCCCGGGGTACAGGTTCTATGTAGCATCTCAGCACTCTTTTTCTCGTTTCAATTGATATCTTTTTATTGGTCAGTATGTTTTTCATCTTGCAAAAGGCTACCTTCGCATTGGCAATTCTTGTTCTAATCTCTTCAAGGCATCTCCCATCAGATGTTATGACTGTTCCGAGATAACTGTACCGATTAGCTTGCTTAAGAATATGCCCATTTACTCGTATATCACATTGTATTTCCTTCTTCCCAATGACGACCATAATCTGTCTTACTATTCAATTCTAACCCTAGTTGCTCACTGTGTGCAAAAACCGCATCCACTAAATGTCGCAGGTCCTGTTCATTGTCCGCAATCAAGACTGTATCATCTGCATATCTAATGTTTTTGATGTATCTTCCCCCAATGTTGATTCCTTCCATATCTTCTATATTTCTGAAAATATTTTCACTGTACAGGGAAAAAAAGATATGGAGACATTACACATCCCTGTCTCACACCTCTTTTAATAGGGGTGAAATTGACCTACATCATTATCAATTCTGATGGCAGCTTCTTGTTTCCAATATATGTTTTTTTTTACAAGTCTAAGGTCTTTTCCATCAATTTGTAGATCTTCAAGCATCCTTATCATGTCGACATGTCTCACTTTATCGAAAGCCTTTGTGTAGTCAATAAAGCAAAGATATAGAACATTTTGTAAAGTCATGACAAAAAAAATTACAAAGTTGTAGCAAAGTAAATACAAAAGTATTTCATTTAAAAAGTAGAATTTTCTGTTAAGTAAAGTAGTGCTCTATCAGCAAGATGAAGCTGGAATTAATGTGTAACTATACTCAGTAATTGCCTCTCTTATCATATCTGAGTATAGGTTAATATTCTTACATTCAGGAAGGCTCCAGCCTTAAATCTGGGCCTTCTTTCAGTTGGTTCATCTACACGGATGACTCAGTACTAAGAGGTGAAACAAGTGCCTGGGTGTTCATAGCGAAGATTAATGGACAGTGCAGTACAGGAGAGCCTGGTATATGAAACCACAACATCTAGTCTGAGAATGGAGGTGGAGGCAGTCACTGATGACACAAGGGCATGCTGTGTAGGGTGCTGACTGGCATGCTTCGTGCAGGGTGGTATGCTTCAATTAAAAAGTCAAAGATATGGAGTATCCATAGGATCTTTTCCCCAGGGCATGCTGGTTTGCTGGGAAACCTGCAGGCGGACAGATTGGCTGGGTCTATCTATACCTCTTGGTGCACAGAAAGACAGATGTGGTGAGGACACTTTGGGGTTGTGTTGAAAAACAGACACACCATCATTACATGGAGAAAATGGTGCGGCATAGAGTGACCAGAGGATCTGACTGACACTCAGTTTTCTGAGGAAAGGCCAAAGGATACTTAATCAGATTGCAACTGGTACCATTAGTATTGCGACTCTTCACTTGTTGTTGACGATTAAGATAGAGCACCCAAGGGAGTGTCCCACTGTGATGTCGGGTCTTGACTCACTCTGTGGGTTCTGTTCTCCTCTAGGGTATTGAATAAAGGGGAGCTGACTACTGCACAGCTGGAACTGGAATCCAAATGAACACAGTATATAAACAGGAAACTGCAAAAGGCAAAAAAAATAAATGTGCGCGCACACACACGCGCAAACCCTCTCTCTCTCTCTCTCTCTCTCTCTCTCTCTCTCTCTCTCTCTCTCTCTCTCTCTCTCTCTCTCTCTCTCTCTCTCTCTCTCTCTCTCTCTCTCTCTCTCTCGCTCTCTCTCTCTCTCTCTCTCTCTCTCTCCCCCCCCCCCCCCCCCCACCTCTATCCACCTTTTAATTCTTTTCTCATTAACTGGTCGTAGCTGTCTCCTTTTGCCGAGTAGCAGTCCATATGAAATATGATAGGCTTCTATAGTTAATTACTGAAGTATGTTTTACCACCATAGTGAATAATCTAAGAAGAGCAGTAACGTGTCTCTACATTATTTCAGGGTGCTCACATTTTAATATTTTATATTGTCATATCCTGCTGCATTCTCTGCCTGTCCTGATTTGACCAGGTTGAGAAGAAGCTGGCAGGCCGCCTTGAAGCTGGGCTGAAGGCTTGGACACAGGCCTTACTAGGGCACAAGGATGGCACCGTTGATCACTCCATGGACACAGATGATGAGCCAAAACCCCTGACCAACAAGCCAGGCGGTGATCCCAAGATTAAGGTATGTTTTCCTATGGTTTCACGTGATCTTGCTACCTTGAATTATCAGGGATATTATCTGTCTGTGGTATAACTGTAGCACTGCTGTTAACAGTAATTGGAAGTCTTGACATTGTTACTTCGGTTATGTTCTGCATGTGCATTAATCTCCTGAACAAGACATGGTATTTCTTTTTCACCTTAATCTTTCTTTGGCCTGAAAAGGATCTTTTTAGGTTGTGTCCATTTGCAGCAAAGATGTGGTAAATGTGCCTTTCACCTATCATGTGCATTGCCTGCTTGTCTTAAGAATTAGGTTTGTCCTCCGTCTTCAATGCTTACTAAATATTTTGTTAAGGATAGGTTTTCTAAGTCATTGTGCCAGGGTCTACTGCTTTTGAATTGCAACTGAGGCATTTTTATTTTAGTTTGTTCAATATGCGTATGGGACTTCATATTTTTGGCCATTGTCAGAAGAGCTGATCTGATCCACTACCCAGAGTTCAAGGGTGGAGAATAAAATCTTCAAATTCTGTTTTTATAAAAAATTCATTTTCAACTGGATTCAAACCTGGAACTGTTTGAGATAGAGGTGGTTGCCATACCTCAAAGCCTCCCAAATCCTAACTATAATAAACAGTCAGCTCCTGAATGATGACATGGCATCAACTGCCATTGTATACTTAGTGGAAACAATACTGGAAATGAGTTGACAGAACAGTGATTATGTTTTCCTTGGGGATCATTATCACACATACCCATCCATATCAACGGAGTAAGGCTGAACACCTTTGTCTTGTGTGCAGTGATGCCTGCTCTAATTGCAGTTTAGACAAATACTAATTTTCATGTCATAAGGATGTATATAGTGTTACGCACATATTTTTTGGTTCACTGAATGGCACAAGTGGGAGTGTCTGTATCACATCAGCCGCTTTTACTTTCCCAAAGAAACCTATAATACACATTTTTAAAGTTTTGTTTGACGCTAGAGGCGTACTAGTTTGACAAATAACTGCTTGTGATTGAACTTCAACTGCATCATTAGTAAGGCAATACACTAACCACTGGTTGTTGTTGCTTATTCAGTGCTCTTGACAACCCAGTGCCATTCTTATGATGGTGCAAGTGCTCTAAACCCGTTCCAGGGTTCCATAGAATAAAGTTAAGTAATAGTTGGAGATGGTTGTGGCAACCTTTCCCTGACATACAAAAGGACAGGGCACTTGTGGAGAAGTTGCCCAGGGTGTTTCATAAGATTGAGAACAGTGTTTTCACATGGATGCATACTGAGGATCGATACAGTTAAACTGACTATTGATTGACTGTGGCATCTTTCATTTGAATTGGCATCTTTCATTTGAATATGGAAAATCACGCATGTTTTGTTGTGTGTAAAAATTAAACTTTAGTGTTGTCACTTTCTTTTCTTTCTCTCCTTCCTACAGTCATTACTGTGTGATGTTGATGACCATGACTGTCTGCAACCTTCTGTCTCATCTTTTGCCAATCGTTTCTGATACTGTTTCTCCGTGCCATGATGTCAAACTTGATTTTCTTATAGGAGATAACGATCTTCTGCCTTTTATCCTCCGTGGAGCTTAGGCTATAAACCAACTCCACCAAGCGGTTCAATCCTTTGCTATCTCCTGCATCTCTCTCAATAACCTCCCTATGTTATTCATTTCTGTTTTTAATTCTTTTCTCTGTTTTTAATTCTCTTTTCTGTTTTTAAGTCACCCTTCATTTCTTTATCCCCTGTGGATTCCAGAGAAAGGACTTGCTACTATTATCAGGTTTTCTCAGTATGTCCTATCCAACGCCACTTTCTTGACCTCACCTCATGATTCACTGGAATCTGTCTGGTTCTCTCCCTATGCACCACATACTGATGCTGTCATAGTTTTTAGTTCTATTCTGTGCAAGCAGCAGTTACTGAATGTTTGTAGTTTATTAGTAGTTTTAGGCGTGGAACAGGAGGATACTATCTTAAGCAAAGTCCAGATCATCAGGCTGCTCTGTCAGATTTAATTGGATTTTATCTGATGATAGTAATTCTCATCACAATCAATCTATGGTCAGCTAGAGTAATAAAGGTGACAAAAAGCATTCCTGTCACACTCCTGTTCATTTTTTCAGATATATCTGTTTGTTTTCCATCATGAATATCACTGCATTTCACAACTATATACATTGCTTTTTAAGTTAATGATTGTTCCTGGCATCCGATATTGTCTCATCAGTTCTCAAAGAGATTCTTATCAGTGCTGTGAAAGACCTTTTCATAATCCATTAATCCAATTTAAAGTAGTGAGTTAAGTTCAATGCTTTGCTCTGTTATTATGTGTAAAGTAGCTGTCCAGTGCCAGATCTGGTTGATCAGATGCCCACCTGTTTATTCATGAGTGGTTTGTCACTGGTATCTCTTAATTTCTACAGTATTACCCTGCTTATTATTTTTCCTGAGACTTCACTGTACATTCTACTGGACTGCATCCAATCCATACCTTGATGTTGTCTGTTTGTTTATATCTTTGATGCCCTCTAGAACTTTTCCTTAAACTTTTCTCTCCATTATGATTGTCAGTAGATTGTTAAGTTGTTTGATGTGACCAAAGTACCTTGTCTTATTTGTTTCTTGAGTTGTTCTAAAACTTCCTCATCTTGTTTTCCATCCAAAAATTCACACATCTTCTGAAGACCCACACTTCAGAAGCATCAAATTTTATAAGAAACTAGCTGACCCAGCCCGGCTTCGCCCAGTCCCTGGAGGGGATCTATCTATCAGTCTTTCTGTCTGCTTGTTTGTCTGTCTGTCTGGCTGACCCGGCCCGGCTTCACCCAGTCCCTGGTGGGGAGCATCTCATTTAATTCATATACGTAGTCATATAAGCTCCCGTTCCCGACTATCTGTCTGTCTGTCTATCTATCTGTCTGTCTGTCTGACCCGGCCCGGCTTCACCCAGTCCCTGGTGGGGAGCATCTAATTTAATTCATATACGTAGTCATATAAGCTCCCGTTCCCGACTATCTGTCTGTCTTATCTGTCTGTCTGTCTGACCCGGCCCGGCTTCACCCAGTCCCTGGTGGGGAGCATCTCATTTAATTCATATACGTAGTCATATAAGCTCCCGTTCCCGACTATCTGTCTGTCTGTCTACCTGTCTGTCTGTCTGTCTTAGCCGGCCCGGCTTCACCCAGTCCCTGGTGGGGAGCATCTCATTTAATTCATATAAGTAGTCATATAAGCTCCTGTTCCCGACTATCTGTCTGTCTGTCTATCTGACCCGGCGTGGCTTCGCCCAGCTCCTGGCGGGGAGCATCTCATTAAATTCACACAGTAACTTAAAAGAATGTCCTTCCACACACCATCCATTATTTTTAATGAAAACTTTTTAATCACCTACATGACTTAGATAACTTCTTTAAGCATAAAAAGATGAGTTACAATGTTATGCATTATGCATTATTTTTATGAAAACTTTGAAAATGCCTTAAAGATTATATCATTATTTATTATAACTCATATGCCTGTAAATAACTATAGACAAAGAGTTTATAAATCTTTGAAAACGGTGCAACAATATTACTATAAAGTATATAGAAATGTTATTAAAAGTTATACCCCTTGAAATAACTTTTCTAGAGTTAAGTCCCCTTGCCATATAGAAATTATAATGAAAAATGAATTATTAAATTTTAGTAAGTAAGTAGCCGATTTTACACTAAAAAACTATGACAGAAAGTTGCATAGGAATGAAAAGAAAACGTGTAGAAAATTTCATCTCAGTCGGATGGACTGTTCGCGAACGCACAAAGAACGGACGGACATACAGTCTCTTTTATAGATATAGATATTGATGTGATCAATTAAGAGGGAAATTAAAAAGAATAAAAAGGTGAGGCATCAGCAACAGCATGAACTGGAGGATGAAGTAACTACAGAAGTAATAGTTACAGTAGTTGTAGTTACTGCAGTTGTTGGTACAGCTCCAGCTGCTGTTGTAATGTTTTTTTTATTGTTATAAATGTTTTTTTTTTTTAAAAACGATCTAGTCCATAGATGAAAATTAAGTTGTTGCTACTGTACTTACTATTATTATCATAAATGTGTCTTACACAGAATCTTGTGCATGAACTGAGAATCACCAATCAGCTGATGTATGTGAGTCCACCTGTAGAGGATGCCCAGTACAACATCTTACAGGAGTTGTTTGCATGGGAGGCTGTGATTACTTCCCTGCCCCGCATACAGCATTCACGTTACCAAGTAAGTTTTATTTGTGTCTTCTCTATAATGTGTTTTGTTGATGGACGTGGGTGGTCATGGTCCGCCATCTGGCAGGATCACCATTCTTGGATATGGTCTCTGCTCTTGTCCCGATTATATCATGTTGCCAAGCCATCCAAGAATGTATTTCTTTGTCTTCCTCTTGCTCTTTTCCCTCAAATTTGCAAGTCTTAAAACCTGCATGTAGATTATGGGAAAATTTGAGGATGGATTCTGGCTTTTCTTGATAAGCATAACATTCTGACAAAGTTTTATCAGCTTGCTTTTTCCCACCATGCATGTCTACTAGAATCTGCTGCATCACATCAGGGTCTTTGTTGGGGGAATAAGGTTTGAGTTCTCTTATCAATTTTGAGTGAGACTTATACGGGACAACCATCATGTCCTCTATCTCCACTAGGCTTGCTCTTCATGCTGCCTTTACTTCCCACACATAACAGTTTAAGTCAGGGCCACTCTGCTCTCCAGACATTCTCATATTTTTCCTACTGGGTCAGATTCTCTTCATAACGTGACTTTAAAAACTTGACTGGGTGTATGTAAAACAAAAGTAAGCTGCCTTGGCTTGGTCACAATACCAGACATGGAAGTCTTTTAGCTCTGTATTTTGAAACCCACTGTATACTGAACATAGTGTATTACAAAATACAGAGCTAAAAGAAACAGAATCTCTAAAAACTACATAACACAGGCATGTAAGGATATTCATGTTCAGACTTACTCAGAGCCGAAAAGAATAGCTGAGAACAGAGGATAGTGTAGTGAAATTAACAGACGACTTTAACCCCTGTCTTCAGACTGAATAATCTGATGACTGGCACTTTGCTGTCTTTGGTAGACGAGAGTTTGTGAAATGAAGTTATACCTCTCCATAGCATAAAACCTGGGCTGAATTTAGGGATCATATCTTGCCCATGCAGCATGATCCCTCTCTCTGCCTGTCTAGTTTACTCCAGAGAAAAGGTAACGCCAATATATCTGGAACAAGACTAGACAAAAGCTGCAGGATCAGCAAAGTACTGCTCTGTCTGCTTGTTGGAGCTTCCATTAATCTGATGATGATGTAAAACATCAATTGTATGTTCTTTCTATTCTATTCTTGTTTCTACTTAACATGCTTATTTTAAAAAAAGTGTAATTACCTTGCAGTTATGTTCTTTCAGTGTTTTGATTTTACTGTAATAGTTTGGAAAAGGTAGTTCTTTCTCTCCCTTTCCTTATATATTTTTTTAAAATTCTTGTATTTATGCTGTTTTGAAAATCTGCTGTATCCTCTTTTGTTAAATTCATATACTGTGGCGTAGAAGTCAACCAACAAATTTGAGTCATTTATTTTTGGAGCTTCTTGCATCAAGTGCATAGAAGGCAAAGGATCCATCTATGTTGGAAAGATATTTTGTGTAAAAGCTAGTTAACATTTTAGATTGTTATTTGTTGCCTTCATTGACTGTTATTTGTAGTTTTTGTTTTGTTTGTCTTCAGTCATGTTTGTATTTCTGTATTGCAGTATGTAGTATATTAAGTATCTGTAATGTGTATATTTAGGTTGGACTGCAGTCTGAATCAGAAGCCGAAAGCACCTACCGTAAAGTCCTCACAATGTTGCCTGGAGGCTCGCTTGTCTTGGAGGATTCCTACTCTGCCATTCAGAAGACTGTTGATGAGTTCAGCAAATATGTTAATGTAAGATTTATTTTCTACAAGTTTCTAAAATCAGTGGTCGTAAATGTACAGTAACTTTTGTAGCTTTTGGTTTCCCAGTGGCATGCATGTACAGAGGTCCTAGAGAGGCTGGGAATGAAAATGACCACATTAAAAGACATAACACTCTTTAAAAAACCATACTGGAGGGAAGCGTTGAAGGCATGCAAATGAGAGGTAGTGATATAAGTGGGAAGATAAGATCAAGAGTTGGATGAACAGCAGTCCAGAGTGGACAGCAAGGGATGATGGCATGTATGTATTGGAGATCCATTGCAGTGAACCTTCATAGTGGTACCTGATTAGTTGTTGAGTATGTATGCATAGCAAAAGAAGAATGTTTATAATGTGCACATTTTAATTTTGACATTAGAGTTGCGCAGGTTTAAGTGGTCTGAAAACCTAGACTATTTGAGCTTTTTTGGCCAGCATCTTGGACTTTGCAGTCTCCGTTGTTCATAAAAGGTGCTAAAATGGACACTATAATGCTTAACAGATGGCTGTATCCAAAATAATGTCTGTTCTTATTGACCATATTGTTAAAGAGCAGTTGAACATAAAAAAAAAGCAGCGATTCAGATAAAAGTACATGCAGGACATGAACATATTTAGCATAGATACAACAGTCCTGGGGGAAAAGGTTACTGATGGCACTAAGTGGAAACGCAGGATACAATATTGTAAACTCTAAAAAGATTACAGCAGACTATATAATAGCAAGGGTTTCTTTCTTCAAGAGACAACATTAACGGCTGTTCTGTCAATCAGTAGCTATAAATGACTGATGAGAACGGGGCTGTTATAATGTCTAAATCTGAAGTATTCATAAAGTTCAAAACAATGTATTCCCTTAGTTTATTTTAAAGACAGACATCATAAACAAAATATTGCACAATTTATTGCCAGGCATATTTCGCTGCATCTCATCAAGTGCAAATACAGAATTATATATTAACAGTTACATATTTGTTTGACCACTTCATTTAATATATAACTGCAGTATGCACCTGATGTGATGCAGCAAAATATGCTAGTCAAGACATTGTGCAGTATTTTGTTCATGGCGCCCGTGTTTAATTTAGAAAGTTCTTTACCATGTCAAAATGAACAGTTTGTAAATGATTCTTATATCATTTTAAAAGATGCGTAGTTTCACCAGCTGTGATGTCCTTGAATTTTTCTTAAACTTACTTAAATCTTGCTAAGGTGGATTTTTCTATGCTTCTATGGAGGGCCTACATTTTCTTGGTCTATAGGTGTGGCTCCGCTACCAGTCCCTGTGGGATCTGAACCCAGATGTCCTGTACAGCCGTCTTGGCAACAACTTGGTGAGATGGATGAAGGCATTGGAGGATATCAAGTAGGTTCTTGTCTGTGATAGTATGATTTGTTTTTGTTTAAAACCTTGAAATACATGTCTTGATAGTATTTCAAGTAGCATTTCAAAACCACAAATTGATTAGAAACAATTAGGTACAGAGAGGATGTTTTTGGGGCATGTTATGAGAGGAGATAAACTTGAAAACTTAGTGTGTCGCAAAACATAATGGGGAAGGAACAAAAGGAAGACGGAGATAAATAAATATCTGGATGGCTTGGCCAAATGACATAATCAGGACAAGAACACAGATGTGAGCTGAGACTGATTGGGTGAGATGGCCAACCATGGTTGCCTATGCTTAACATGGCACATAATGGTGATGATGAATGAAGGAAATGTGCTTCTCATGCTTCCATAATGTGAAAAAAAGTCTCTTCACATGCCATCAATACATATTGGAAATACAACTTTAGGTCAATATTTACTGGGATTGAACGACCCATGGAAATACAACTATAGGTCCATCTTTACTGGGATTGGACGACCCATACGATGTGATACTGTCAGTATCTTGCCAGACACTTTACTTTTTCGACGACATTTATGGAAGTCAATTGACGAGACTGGTTTGATCCTTTAGCTGTACTGGTTGGCAAAAGGTTTGTATTGTTTTTTAATATAAATCTTTGGTGCATGTACTTTAGTATAAGAAGTAAGATTATTGAAGATAGCGTAACAGCTTATGAACTTTACTTATCAGGGCATCTCGCAAAACCTTTGACACGTCTGAGACTCAGAAAGAAATTGGACCCCTGATTGTTCAGTTTGGCAAAGTGAGTATGTCTTATCAGTTTCCAATAAAGAGTCAGATTGTGATTTAGTTTGGTATAAAACATTTATATTGTAGTTTTTTAAAAATTGTGCATTATTTTAGACTCCTCTTCCTCCTCCGCCTCCTCTTCCTCCAAAACCTTTATTAAATGCATATGCTATTTTGGAAATGCAGAAGTTAGGGACATGGAGAGAGCTGACGTGTTAGTATCAGAATGAACTTGGAACATGGATAAATGGGAAATATTGTCCACGAGGAATTACAGGCTCTTGCATAAATATACAGAAGTTGATGTAATAACTAGTCAAAGGCTAAATATGGCACCCAAGTTGGAAAGGAATAGAAAGAACACCTGAGAAATAGAAATGTGTGTTACAGAAGCAGCTAGCCTTCATTCTCGTCGATAAAAGAAACTGAAATACTTTGGACTTAAAAGTAGCTTGGAAATGACAGTGATGGAAGGCATGGGTTCTGGAAGAAGAGGCGAGGTTGGTCTTCATGAAGATGAACCCAGGACATTGTAGACACTTGGGAATGGCGGTGCTTGAGGCAGGAATACAGGCAAGAGATCAAAACAATATTTTGGCGGCCGTGATTCGAGTGACATTCTGCAAAGGATCTGCTACATCAGTGGTTCTCAACCTTTTTTGGCCCGTGCCCCCCATCACCATATTTTCAGAACGTCATTCCCCCCCCCCCCCCCTTCCTATCAAAAATTTGGTTCGTGCCCCCCTTCACCATATTTTCAGAACGTCATTCCCCCCCCCCCCCCTTCATATTTCCTACCTAAAAATCCCCCCACCCCTATACAGTATACGTAAAAATGGAAGGTAAATATGTTAAAACAGGTCTAGACATCGACATAAAACGTGATTTGTGGGTCTACTTACTTTATAACATGAATTTTAGAAGGATGAGACGTGCGAAACTGTAAAGTATGAAGGGAAAAGCAATATCAAGTAATCGGTTCTTGTATTAACGGGATCCCCGGGAAGGTTAACCCGGTCAACAAATGCCCGCAGAAGTCGGATGTGTCGGCCTAAAGGTGCAAGAATGCAGCTCTGCTGTAAACAGGCACAACGCAATCACGTCCGGAAAAAAACTCCGGATGAACGCAGAAGAAGAAGTATTAACGGGATCTTGAAATGATCTTCATTCCCCCCCTGGAAACCACAAAATTCCCCCCTGGGGGGAATTCCTCACCGGTTGAGAACCACTGTGCTACATGATAATTTTTTGAGACCTACTGGTAGATCGAGAGCACCTCGGAGCTTGCCCACTGACTGCTATTGTATCACTTCTGCTATCATTACAGTCATCATCATCAAGTGCCATTCACTACTGAGGGTTGATCCTGAGACTTTACAGTAAACTTTAAAATTCTGTGTCATAAATTCACCCATCGCTTGGATGCATCTGTGTGTGCACATGCACGCAAAGACATTTTATTCAAATAAAAAAAAAGAGCCAGCCTGTCTGGATATGTGAGTAGTTAAGCAGTGTGTGGGTTAAATGATGATATTTTCCGATATTTTTTAAAAATAGGTGCAGTCTAAGGTGTCTCTGAAATATGACTCCTGGCACAAGGAAGTTCTCAGCAAGTTTGGATCTTTGCTAGGCAATGAGATGACTGAGTTCCATGCTCAGGTCTCAAAGGTATGGTTTTAAGATTCCTACGTTTAGTTTACATTGTAATGCCAAGTAGATTGCTCGCCCCAGAAATACTAAGATGGCTACTTTACATACAGTATTGATGCCTATAGCATACTACCCCTGATTGGGAAATGGAATAATTTTATTTGATTTATTATACACAGTTTTAGATTGTAATAAGACTATATAATCCCTGGGTAGTTCTGCTGTTGGTGTGTAATACCTCATTAAATGTTATGTGATGGGCTGACAGTCTCCCTTTCTTGCTACTTTTCCAGCCCAGAGAAAACTCTGTTGCCCACATTATGGGACTGGGTTAACTGCACTACTGTATGTGATCTGCTCACTACTACTGTATGGTGGAGAAGGGTGGCCAATGGACAAGCAATTAGATCATCAAATTGAGTCCCTAGAAATGTATATACGTAGAGAAGAAGTCATATTTCATGGAAACAAAAACAAACCAATACAAAATTCTTAGAGAAATGAATAGAGTTGATAGTAGTTATAAATAAGAAACAAGCAAAATATTTTGGCCACATTAAAAGATTTAAAACTCTGATTAAATTATTACTGGAGAGAACACTCAAAACCAGGTGAGCAAGAGGCAGACAGCAATACAGGTGGAAAGACAGAACAAGAGATGGGGAAAAAAAAGTATGTCAGAGTATACAACCAGAGCAAAAGACACAAAGTATTGGTGATCCATTTATGCCAACCTTCATTGTGGAGACAGAACATGCGTGGATTGATTGATGTTTTTGGAAAATATCCTGCCTCAGTTAGCTGTTGAATCCATACTGTTGTGTTGGTAAACCAGTGTACTATGTACCATGGTGCCATCGTAGATTGTTCTGCAGTTTTTACATAAACCATGTGTTCATTTAGTTCAGCTGCTAGGAGGCCAGATTTGTGTAGCTATGTGATGTTGTTAAAGGATTAAAAGCTAGATTAAAGAACTGCAATGAGCACAGTCGTAAATGTGTAACTTTGCTCTGCTTTAGTTATAGAAAAGGCAGTGAAGGTCAGGAGGTGACCCTCTTACCTGTTACTTCATCACAGTAACAATAGCTTCTTTCACAAAGGAAGGATACCCATGGGATGGCTTTTAAAAGTAATACAATTCTTGTATCAGTTGGGCATTAGTTCAAAAAGATAAAAGTATTCTTATAGCAGTTACTGCTGCTTAGGTGTAAAGTCCTAGGCCTTCACATATATCTCAACTAACTCATGCCAGTAAATTCCTATCTTTTTGCTGTCTACAGCAACACCGACCATGTGCTTCCATATTATTCACCTCTGCCTATAATTCTCTTCTCTGTGTGTTTTTCGGGTCTCCCACTATTTCTTTATCCCCTGTGGGTTTCAGAGAAAGGACTTTTGCTTCACATATTCTAGGCTACGTCATGAGGTGGGATAGCCAGTTCCCTTCCTTGTTGCTTTTCCATCCCAAAAAAATTCTGAAAATTTGTAGCCATTTAAAAAATCTGGCTTGATCCAAGCCATATTGTAAATAGTCCTGCGTCTGCTGGAGATTGAACCCAGACCACCGTCCTGTCAGGCAAGCACAGTAACCACTGTGCTGTTGCAGCTCCTTGTTAGTTATATACATCATTAAACTGTTTGAACTGATAATGAACCTAATATGTCACTTATGTAAAAATATTGTGTTATTTCCAGTCGCGGACAGATTTGGAGTCGCAGTCCATTGACACAGCAAACACATCTGAAGCTGTTGGTCTGATCACTCATGTTCAGGCCCTGAAACGTAAAGTCAAGAGCTGGGAAAAGAATGTGGAGGCAAGTTGGCAATTTTTTACTCTGATGTCTCTTTCTAGCAAAATAATGTATGTATAACAGTGACCAGAGGTGTCATATGTTATATTCAGGTTACTGTTTTAATGGTGTTATTTAAATACGTAAAGTAAAGGACCTTTCCCATACATGGAGATGAATTGAGTATATGATGATAGCCCCATATTTGTATAGACTAATGGCACTCCATGTGCGACTTCGTCAGTGGCACTCCAGCCACCTTTACTGACCAGAACATTTTATTGTTCCAGTTTTAGGTTGGGTCGACCTGGGAGCCTAGGTCAAGTAAAGAACAAAATATTCCTGCCACAATGGGAATTTGAACACATGACCAATGGGCCGACAGATAGCATGCTCCCAAATGTTAAATTTAGGCTTGGTAAATTAAGTAGAAGCTCCAGAAGCTCACAACTGAGCCCCGGGCATGAAAATAATGCAAGCTAAAGATGATCATTACTTTCACAGGGTCCAGATATACATTTTTGCCAGCGGGCAAGCGTGCTAGCCACTGCAGTATATCTGCTGCCTATTTTTAAAATAGTCTTAGCTTTATCTTACCCAAACAGTTGTTGCATTATTACATTAACCAACTCGGTCTAAGTCATAACTTTCATTCTTTGTTAGTTAGTCAACAGATTATCCTCATTGCACATCGAACCATTCAGTCCGTAAGTGCTCAGATCCCCTCCTCAGTAAATCCTGCAGCGTGTTTTGAATGTAATTATTTTGTGCCATGTGCTTCTATAAGTCTTACCCCTAGACAGTTACTAGATCACACTTCTTCAAACTTAAATAGATGTTAATGTAATGATTGCCTGGAACAGAATATTTCAAGTAATTTTCAACATGAGCCTTTCTAGAACACACTGCTGGCTAAAGAAAATTGAGTGAAAGTCTTATAAGATCTTTCTATGTTGGCAGGTTTACAAAGAAGGTCAGCGTATCTTAGAGCGCCAGCGTTTCCAGTTTCCCAACCAGTGGTTGTACATTGACAATATTGAAGGAGAGTGGGGAGCTTTCACTGACATCATGAAAAGAAAAGACTCATCCATTCAGACCAGAGTGGCCAGCCTGCAGCTGAAGATTGCCTCAGAGGACACACTCATTGAGAACAAAACTGGAACACTTCTTCAAGAGTGGGAGAAAGAGAAGCCTGTGACGGTGAGCATTGTGTCTTTTTTATTGTTTGGTTGTGACATAAAGACATATTTTTGTCAGATTGATGTAATTAGAGGCAGGTGTTCACAGTTGTAGAAAATGCTCGGTGGGTTGGCAGAGTGGCATGGAAGAGGATCAGTGGTTGGACTTATCAGTAACACAGATAACGGAAGGACCAGGAGAAACACTACAAATAGCTTCATCATAACCCAACTCACAAGAGTCGCCATTCAAGAGATCATCAGATTTAATTTCGGCATAATTACCAGGATAATCACAGTGTAAATTCCTTTGATCACCTTGTTCTGCTTGTTAACGTCTTAGAAAAGTAATTTTTTAAATTTTCATCATAAAAAGAAGAAAGTTTGAAAAAAAAGAACCAGGGTAGATAGAGCTTGTTAGATTGTATGTAATCTGCCTAGAGGAAGTAAATTTGACACAAATGTATGCTGAAGTCAGACACACTGACCTTTGAAGTGCATAACTTGGTGTGATGCACTTCCTCAAAAGAGGAAGGAAGAATAAGCTAATTGATGTGTATTGTAAGATAACTATTTTATTAATGCTGCTGTCTTCTTTAACCAGGGAGAAATGAGACCAGACCATGCTCTGAAAGCACTCACTATCTTTGAAGGCAAATTTGCACGACTAAAGGAGGAAAGAGACAATGTCGCCAAAGCCAAGGAAGCTTTGGAACTTGCTGAGCCAGGTACATCATTACTTATGAATAACTCTTTCTTATGATAATGATGATAAAATATTTATTATTTGTTATATTAAATGGTTAAATGCAGACAATTGTGGTAGGGAGTGGGTTTATTATGATTGTACGATGCATATTTTCAGTTTCAGGTGTTTTACTGATAAGGTGCATTTCAAGCTGCTTCTTGTTTTTTCATTTCTTTTTCTTCCAGTTTACTTCCAGTCTTCATATGCATTCAAAAGTCTATTTTAATTTTATATCTCTGAGAACTGGCTTAGGGGCAGTGAACACATATCACAATTTTCTGATATTCCTATTCGAGGGTTTGAAATCAGCCGCAGACAATTTGGAAGCAGACAGCCTTGCGTTGATTTTGATGATATGAGCATCGGTCGTTCAGAAAGCACTGGCAAACTACTCAGTGTAAAAATTGCCTAGTAAATCACCAACAATAAAATTAAATGCTGGGGTTAATTGCGGTTCCCTGTAAGAGAAATGCAAGTGACCTTCTAAAGTTTATACATGTGTTTTACGAGTACATTATTAATTAAAAATGAAAATCAGTCTCCAAATGCTAACATGATTTAAAAACATTAAAGAAGTTAATAGATTTTAATACATCAGAGTCGTGGATCAGCTCTGTGTTCTTGTCTTGACCATGCCACATGGCTAAGCATTTCAAATGTTTACTTCTCTGCATTCCCATTGTTCTTTTCCCCTCAGTTTTGCCAGTTGTCAAAAGTTCTCTAATTTATTTCTTGTTATAACGTGTCCAAATAATGTTGAGTGTCTACATCTAGTTTCTCTAATCAATTTACGGTTTTTATTTGTTTCTTGCAGGACTTGTTCATTTGTCTTTCTATCTGTCCATGATATTCTCAAAAACTATATTTCCACTGCCATTTCTGTTTACACTACCACCGTGCTAAACACTAGCCTCTAACCATTAATGTGATTATTGCTTTGTCTGTGTATCATTTTGTAAGTACACCTTGTTCTTTCTTTCAGTTTATATAACCATATCACAAGATGTATGTTTCTGACTGTTGATATGTAAGTTAGTCCATCATTTCTAAGTGCACTTTATTCTTTCCTTCTGTTTATATAACCACCTCACCACATGCATGTTCTGGCTGTTGATGTACACAATTATGTTTTAAGCGACTTTTTAAGCCTGATCATGGTTATTCTGATATGAAGGGTATGTCAGTCCAAGTCATGAGAGAATGCAAGTTGGACTGGAGGAGCTGCAGGACCTGAAAGGGGTGTGGCAGGAGCTGGCCAAGATATGGGAGCAGATAGATGAGCTGAAAGAAAAGCCCTGGCTCTCTGTGGCTCCAAGAAAGGCAAGTGAAAGGGTCACACTGATGATCTTCTTCTTCTTCTTCAGCTTTCCGAGCCATTGAGGTTCTTTGCTGCAAATACAATCCGTCTCCATTCGTCTCTCTGGTGGACCTTCTCTTGCCAGTCGTTGATTCCAAGTGCTTGTAGGTCTGTACATGTATTATCTCTCCACCGTCTTCTTGGTCTACCTCGGGGTCTACGGTCATTTATTTCCTGATTGTAAGCGAGTTTTGTTTCCCTATTATCTTTCATTCTTTCTATATGCCCCAGCCATTGTAGTCTATTAGCCTTCATGATACCAGTGATTAGCGGGGACTTAAACAGATCATAAATGTCTTTGTTACTTCTTCTTTTCCACTCTCCACTTTGTGTATCCCTAATGGGTCCAAAGATGCGTCTTAAAATTTTGTTCTCAAAGGTTTGTAACAAGGCTTCGTCTCCTTTCGTTGTACTCCAGGTTTCAGAGCCATACAGCACAACTGGTCTGATCAGTGTTTTGTATATTGTGATTTTGGTGTTACGAGATAGCGCCTTTGATTTTAGTAGATGTTGTAGTGCCACACTGATGATACGTGTTATAAATATATTATTTTTGTAGAACTGATTTCTTCTTCCTCGTTTGCCTGATATTTTTTTTTCTGGATGTACTTACACTGTGAAAGCTGTGATCTTTGCGCCTTTCGGCCAACACATCCAACTTCTGCGGGCATTTGTTGACTGCTCCTAATAATTAATTGTACAGAGCAGAAGTCATCATTTGTGAACAAATTTGAGAACATAGCGTGATCACATTGTGTGTTATTAGCCATGTTTATCACACATTAATACAAAATCTTTTAAG